>JAOWAW010003474.1:5460-18701 GCA_028565695.1 Nicola tetela | reverse complement strand
CCCAATGTGATATAACCCTTCACTATGTCACCGTTTACGGTGACATTGCCGCGCCCAGGTCAGGGATCGAGCTGCGATTCCCTTCAGCAGGGAACTGAGGGAAGGCAAATTTTAATTTAAGTATTGCGCCAATGTATCCCGGTACAAAAACAATGAACATCTATGTCCCTGCAACCCTATTGGGCTCAACACCATTATACATGCAGTTAGAGCTAGAGATAGGTGCTCATACACACGTTCGATTCATACAGATCACTCCGCGCAGGACTGAGGTTCTGAGCAGCAAACAGTTGTCATCAGTGACGCTTTGTCTCCAGCTAATCCGAAGGCGGCAGCTGCAGCTGTACGTGTGACTGAGACACAACTTTTTGGCATCTTGGATAAAGATGGCAACAGATCAAAAGGCAAGGGAGAATGTATACTGTGAACGGTTGCCATGGCCCCCGACTCAGGTACGTCTACGTGGTACAGAAGCTGGAAACCGTCTGCGTATATAGGATGTGAGGTTTACGCGTGCGAGGAGCACAGGTCCCAGCAATTACTATGGTACCAATTCGCTAGTAGGATCCACATGGATTGTTCACGTACGCAGGCTGAAAATTGACAACTGCCTTTTGATTCGTCGAAAAAAAAAAGGCTGTGCTCTGTCAATATGGGCCTCAAATACACGCGGCGTTGTCACAGAGCTAGTTTGTCGCAAGTTCCGCCGGCAATTACGTGACGTTGGATGAACAAGGTTTTCTCAAGGCCTCGCACAGACGTGCAGAATTCCAAGCGCGATGAAGAAGGTTGCACTGCAAGGTCATGACCTAAGCGACGCTTTCACATTGTATGCGGAAAGTTTCAGTCGCGTTGTCGAAAACGTACAACTCCTTGAGTCGATCTGCATGAGTGGTGACGCATGAGGTAACATGGCAACGTCACTTGTGGAGAGAACCTAAAATGGCGTAGCCGAGCTGGCTTGCTAGCGCTGAAAGGCATTACTTTAATTTACGTTCAGCCATATGCCAGTAGTAATTGCATAGCCTGCATGCCAAGTTGCTTGAGCATTCAAAATTTATAGCGCAGATCTCATATTCAATGAGTCAGCATTGTTGGGACAATAGGCCGCAGACGGCGGACGCAACTGAAACAATATTGAGTGCGTTGGCAGGCAGGCTTGTCGCGCTGATCAGCAGTACTAGTCAATTTGAATAATAATTATTATTATAAGCTTATTGTTCGCAGCACGATCCAATGCCTCGCGCCTGGCTGTTAATTTTGGTGCATAGTTTAAATGTCGCATAGCTGGACTACCTTCTCCGGTCCCAGCGAGGAAAGGTCGCCTCATTATGAGTTGCCTTTCTCCAGCAGCAGACCAGATTAGGCGGCGAAGGAACGGCCGCTCAGATTATGTTTAAATTAGCGAGATTGCCAAGTGGCACGACTGCCCTAGTTCTATTCATGGTCAGAGCCAGCGGCTACACGTGAGAAAATTATAAGCAACAATTCATCTAAAATTAGTCTTTTTCCTTGAAGTCGGTTATCGACTGATTACCACTACGCTTGGAGGAGTCTAACCATACATCTATTATACACGATTTCCACCCTAAGTAAGGGCTCCTTTGCTTAGACCAGTTTTATTTTCTTCGATAGAGGCCAGCGCCCAGAGATTGTTATAGGACAGTCTAAGACAACGCGCACCATGCCTGTTAAGCCCCATGGTTTATGGCTATCAGATGACAAGCTCATCTGGTCACACCACATCCAACTACGTAAGGCTTTCAAGGCTTTCTTTACCATGTTTACATGTCTAGCTGGCTACCAGCAGAATCTAGCGAGCAGCGTTATATACGGTGTACCGGCGTTCGACTCTCTTTTGCAGTATGCAGTGTGGCATCCGGGCCGAGGAACAGAGGAAGCCGATCTCGTCGCCCGTTAAAGCGTCTGCAGGCATCTGTGGCCAGGGCAGTTCTGCGCGCTTCTTCGCATACTCCAAAGGGGAGTTCATCATGAACAAGTGCACGCGCATGCACAATTGGCCGTAGCTCCGACTGCGACGTCAAATTCGCTGTGTGTGCCTCTTCAGTGACATTCTACTTGTGCAATTAACCTTTCCTACTTGCTGAAAGGCTGCCAGAGAGAGCCACCAAAGCATATTGTCTAAGAGACCCAAACAACCTCTTGCGTCCATTGTACAAGTAAACCGAGCTATAGATATCGTTCTTTCACAGCGCCGTTCCATGGAATCGAACAGCACCCCTGCCAGTATTCCTAGTCTATGTATTCAAAACAGTCACGATCTCGACATAGCAGCAGAAAGGTATCGTCGGAAGAGAAGTTCCAACTCTGAGCTGCCGCCGACCAAATAACTGTAATCACTTGAAACGAATTATCTTTCGCAAGTCTGATTGCACTCTCATTTGTCCTGCCACTCTTGTATGCCCGTACTTGCACACGGTATGAATTGGGTGACGCTCTAGGTCAAAGTTCCACAGCTCTATTCGGGCCAACCAATAAAAGATGACATTGAAGGGGGAAAAAATGAGAATTCAAACTTATAGCTTTGTCTACTTCGTTATGTATACTAGATGCGACGAATTTGAATGGAGGGCGTATACATATCAAACCACGTAACAAATACGTACTTGCAGGAGTACAGTGCCAATGCTATCTTCCAGTTCTCTTTCATGGGCATCATGGGGAAGGCCTATGCTGCGCTTAGTACGCCTGGTTGAGGGCTGCGTTTTCACATGCACAGTTGATCAGCATCGTTTGCTCCGCCTGATTCCCCACCCGTACGTCCTAATCCCCTGGATTCGAAAGCCCGTACTCTTCCCGAAGAGCGTACGCCGTACGGCAGAGAAGAACTGATCCCCCTGGATGGGAACAACGATGTCATGATCCGTTTTGCCGAATGTACCGTAATCACAAACTAGCGCCGCCCTTTGAGGGAGAGCGGCAGTCCATTCCTGTATTAATGGGTGCGCACAACACAGCGCAAAGAAATTGCCGCCTAATTGCAGATGTATGGTGCCAACATTGTAATGCCGTGTTGAAGCTTAAAACGGTATATTTTGTAAACTCCCGGCTCATCCAAGGCTACATATTTCACTAATAAATTAGCAGCTGGACGTTCTTTGCCCCGTCACGGTCTGTGACTAAACGCTTTCGGCGGCCAGCCGCTGAGCGTTTGAATGAACACAACAGCATGAAACCTCACCTCGTCAGCGCGCGGGCTTTGCGCTGTCAACTAACGCTGGACGGCTCTTAGCGGGCAGCGAAGGAGAACTGAGCTGATTGGTCGTGCTGCTGCAAGAGCAAAGACCTCCTGGCGATATGTACGGCGTTCTGGAACGTGAGCGCTGGCGGTGAACATGTGTGACCGCCGATAGGCACCCTATGTGAATTAATTAATCCACTGGGCGCGGGAGATTTCGAGATGATGGAAACCACGCCACGCTACAAAAGCCTCACGTACTGTCCGTCAGCTGCAGGCTAAGTCTAAGAGGAACAAAAAAGACAAAGAAAGTAGACGCTGTAACTCTCCAGTTTGTTTTTGAGTCGTAGGAAGGCATCTGTGACTCATGATTTCCGTCTGAGACGTGTAGTTCTTCCAGACAAGCCCTGGTAGTGCGGTTAGGCTCAACAGTCTTTGCCCTGCGTAGAGTGACAATCTACCGGCAAGAGGCCATTATTCGCGCAAAGAAGCACTCGAAGTTAGCTGATGGACGGTTCTCTTCTTTGTCACCAATTGTCAGACATTAAGTGGCAGGTTGATTGCACCGCCAATCTGCTCGCTAACTTCGGGCAAGATCTGTCGGTGTTTGATTAGTGAAAGGCTTCGATACGACACAATCTTCAGCGGGAATTCCGGTCGAGGTGGATGCGGCTGGTTGTCTCCGAACTTAGCTGCTAAGCATCGCCGCGCCCGAACGTGCAGCACGGCTTAAATCAGCCAATTCAGATGCAGAAACGATTAAGGACCTTGAGTAGCTTTCAGTCTGAAAATAAACGGCGACTCATTTGGAAATGGTATTTGTAGAAGCGGGGATTCTCGAAGATAGGAACAGAATGATATCGGGACAACAGCCTGCTCGCATTTTGAGAAAGTGCCCAACCGCAAGAGTTAGAGATGCATTTCCCCTCATTTCACGGGGTTGGGCATCCACAATCAAAAAATGAAAATACATCTGTAAGGCTGTGAGAGCAATACCCGTTATGCGCATCCAGCTTCTTCGAGTCAGTTAATTCCCAAAATAATGACCCTCGAAAAGGAGCTTTGTCTTCGTCGCAGCCCGGTGCGATAGAGAAATACCTTAGATGGTATACGTTAGGTAGACAAGTTTCGGTATCCGGGCAATTGCGCATGCGTTACACTACTAGCGCGTCTGAAAATTCCTAGAGCCACTTCTTTGGAAACGAGCGACAGGCAGTGCCGACCTTTGGAGCTCCATGACCTCCAGCGACTGTTAATTTTATGCATCCGGATCCTGTGTTGGTGTACCGCCACATTGTAAATGTGCAGTATATATGTATACATACATATGTGTATAATATGTGTGTATGTAACTACGTATGTATAATAAGGGTCATCATGGTGGTTATGCGTCTTATCGGAGAGCTCGGGATAGCTCCAATTGCACCCATATGCATCGATCGGCTTCTTGGTTTAATTTCCGGGGCTAAAAAATTCACAATCGAAGCAGGGAGATAAACCGCTTCTCGGCACAAGATCTAGAGTCGATCAAGACCTTGTCTTAACTATAGGAGGGCATACCTAGTACCTTGGTATTCCGGAATTCTCTCCATCATGACGATCGATCAGGCGGCGTTCATGGCAGAGCTCGAGATCTGGGTCGCCGTCAACTGACACATGCCCACGCGTGCCTTCGGACCTGTCACTGGCAACGATCGCAACCTACCGCCACAATACAGGTATTATGTCCGGAACGAGAAGAGACCTGGCAAACAAAGTTAACGAGTTCCGCATTGATTACATCCAGAGACATTTCACGATAGTGCTTGTGATCTCATTCAGGGCGTGTCTTTTTTGACAATAAAGTCCAAAAGCACCCTCCAAAAGCTTGCAGCATCTTTTTCAAGCTCCCTAGACAATTAAGATCCTTGTTTAATGCTCCTGGTACTGCACTAGATTTGATCAAATTTCCAGAAACAGGCGACAAGGGTTCTCCCCCTTAACAGCAAGCCAACAAACAACAAACTATTTTAGTGTTGGCGTTCATCCATGAACGAGATGGTCACAACCTCGAAGACAAGAATGCAATGTTTTGCAAGCGAAACTATCTTACCTCGTCGCAGAACAAACTCAACTAATAAAAATTGGAACAAATCCAAAATTAAATGCCTTGAAAAAGCACATTTCTGATCATTTATCTAAATGAGAAAGACTTATGTCGCTCGGACGTCGGCAGCTGTACGTTGCAAATAGTTTGCCCTGTCACAACGGCATAGCCACTCCTACCGTGATTAGCGGTGATGCTACAGAGCTCTTGAAGTAAGTGGAGGCTGGAACCGCCTAACAGTGCAGTACTATGTACCACCAATTTCACCAAATCAGGCGTCTTCGGAACGTCACGTGACAAGTGTATTGTGCTGCCACTAGCAGTGCAGCTGTGCGAAATAATGATAATATATACATGTAACCATGGTAACATGTAATATTCGATATCTGGGCTCCCGGCTAGCTGCATGTTCTCAGCTTGAGTTAGTTATTAGTACATTGCAACATTTTGCAGCATTTCTTCATAGGCGTATAGATCTGAGACACAGTGTAGTGATTGTTTGACGGCCAGATGCAACGAGAAATGCATCTGATGCTCTGGGCTCTAGAGTAGAGCTTGTAGGTGCGTAGTCTTATGTTTCTTAGCATCCGACTGTACGCCACACAAACCTCCGGGACCTTGTAGGCTTATTTGTTTAATCCCAATCTAGCCATATCCGAGGTGGGTGAGTGGGGCAACTCTGCAATAAAATAAAGACATTTATACCTGGGCAGAATTGGCGAAATGCTTCGATCATGGCACCTGGTCGCAACACTTGAACATTTACAAGTGACAGATTATAATTAAAAACATTCCTGTAACTATAGGCTAGCGCTAAGGCTCAGACCTCGCCTTCGTAGTCTCGCGAGTTCATCGCATTTCCACAATGGTATTTGGAATCACCGTTTTTGTTCATTCAATCTTCCTCTGCTGCATGTAAATTGTATTACAAGTAAATTGTTTTCGAGAATTCTTGGCAAAAAGTCCCGCTGGACGCACACGACCAGTTGGATAAAAGACAGGCCAACAGGGACTTAATAAGTTGATAGATTCCATCCTGTAAAATAAAATTTCTAATTTAAAAAGATATCTAACGTACGAACAGTCCTCGATCGAGGAAATGCTTCGAGAAAGACTAGCACACAGGCCCTCCCAAGAATTATCCTCCTGTCGAGACTCTTATCGGGATTGGCAGGCGGAAATATATAAGCTCATCGGCGTGTTGGCCGGGTGTATGCAACGGCAGAGATCGTGAACAAATACTGTCTGGAGTTTCTCTTCTCTGCTTTTAAAAAAAGGAACAGGTAATGGAGGCGCGTATGCGCGCGAGCAGCTTATGCATGACATGCTCCGGGAAAAAGCCGATAAAGACAACGGCACATCCAGATCTAGGGGAAGCGGTCATATTATTAATTTGTCGGAGGTCTTTAAAATGTGTGCAGGGACTGGATCTTCAGCTCTTTCCATTGACAAGTATAATCCTTTTGCACCGGGATAGTACTCCAGCTAACTTTAGTTCAGTATAATTAACGATACATGTACGTGATAGAGAAGAAACACGCCGTCGTGTGACCCTCATACCCGGATACCTAAGTCTCCGTTCTAGTTGGTCTCGAGGTGGGCCTCTATGTCTACACCGTTGCAAGCATTCCAATTAAAGACTCCTCTGCGGCTTAGTGTTATCAGAATTCATACGGAGTGCAGCCATATGTCTGCACACACCAGGAGGGTTGCGTTTACCGGTACATAATCTGTAAATGAGCGCGTGCAAACCTTCAAATGCGAACTAGAATTGATATGATCAGCTGATTGGAAGATGGGAGAGTTTAAAAGCAGTGTTGTGATAACCAGTGGTGAAAGAACCATGTCCTGAATCCGGTCATTGGGTTGCGTGTGTGTTGTTGTAGTACAGGGACCACTTTTTCCCCTGTTTTAGCCAATGAGCAGTCTAGACTAGAAGTTCGGTCATGCGGAGACCTGATATCTGGAAATCAGTCCCGAAATACATAATATTATCAGTCCTAGGAATGATATGTGAAAACGAACAAAAAAAAAAACAAGGGAAAGTTACGGTACAAAATACAGCCGCCGGTCAACATTGACAAGGCCTGCGGGAAAACGAACTACACAAAAGTCGAATGAGACAAGCGATATTGAAGGCTGAACTGAAAGTATTAACCCAAGTGAAAGGCACAGCCAGTCGTGTCAAACAATGCCTAGACGACAAGTCGGATATTGTCCTTGCCCTCGTAATATGTTTAGTCATCAGGACTGGGACTGCCTTGGAGAATCTTCGGCTTCGCGTCGGATCCCTCGGCAGCTCTGGTCCCGTTAACTAACGCATCACCCGGGCGGTGGACGATGTCTATTACTTGCACGACCGTGTGGATAGTTTAGGCACTTTCTCCCAATGTCTATGGTCAAAAACGCTAAGACAGCCGCGTACCGAAGGAACGATCATGGTTTAGTAGTTCCAGGAGCTAAGAGCACAGTCGAGGGTAGTAAGACAAGAATTTTCGTGGCTCCGAGAAGTAAGACCTCATGACGTGTACAACAGTGTATGGTGGGACTACATGTATAGCACGTGCAGTCGTGAATAGGTAATGCAGGGACCATCCTGGCGGTGGAGTTTGGCCGGGGATTCATAAATAAGAGGATCTTCTTTACGACTCCCGGCCCTGATCTTGGCTGTACGTAGACCACGCGCGATCGCAGCCGTGTATCTGTCAGCGGTTTGGAGCGAACCTTAATTTTGCTTATAATTAGTGAGAGGTCAAGTTGATTGATGATGGTTTAATATACAGAGCAACTAGAAAGATACAGAAAGAATTCTTTTCAACGTTTCGCCCGTAGTTTATTGTGCTGGGCTAGGTAAAGCGAAGGATAATGATACATTCGAATAACTCTATTGAGCGGAGCTATAGAGCAGCTGGATGATCCATGGCTAGTAAAGAAGGTAGCAACAGCAGGTGGGCTACGAAAAGAGCTTTGATCTGGACGGACTTTTGAAAGATCTTCGGGCGGCATAGAGCGCACTTCTGCGCGGGTCACTGATTCTCCTGCCATTAAACGTCGACAATTCCTGGCAGTGCTAGCTAGCTTGAAGTTACAACCACAGTACAGTGTCTCATACTGCAGATCTACCGTACTGGGCTGTGTTAGGTTTCTTTTTCGAGGGTATAACAGACGTGTCCTTAGATCAAGTACTAGTGGTGGAAGGCCGAGCGTGTACACCTGAAATTTGACAAAGGTACCTTTAACTATTGCTAAATTACCGTTTTGGATATCTTCATTGCGGGCGATCAGCACAGTTGCATCGTTTGCATTAGGAAGTTGAGACTGTCTACACAAAGTTCGTTGGTTAATGGTATCTTCAATGAGGTTTAGTCTGCTCTGTGTGCGCAGGCGCCATTGCAATAGGCGAAAGTGCATCAGATCGACACGGTGACAAGTAGTGAAGCGCTTCTACCCCCTACTTCCGGTCGCAGACCCCTTTTATACCAAGTCCCATTGTGAAGGTTTTGCCGCTACCGACACGTCCTTGATGAAAGATATAATATGTAAACGTGTTCGACGCCGCCCCTGCCGAAGTACAAGGAGGAGGAGGAGATCTAGAAGAGGTTTCATCACGAAGAAGTGAAGGCTTCAGACAGAACCAAATCATTCCATCTTTATGCAATCGCGTTAGCGCGCCTCATGACCAGACATGTAGCCTGTCTGCACAGAACTACAGTTGTAGAGCGCTGGACGCTGCAGCCACTATCACAGAGGTGCATGGGTATGAGGTCGACGTCGTCAACGCTGCATCAACTTAGACGTACGAGACATGGTATGTGTACGTTCATGACGAGCGAGCACGCTTTAGTGCTAGACAGGGTATACTTAGATCGACATCTTCTGTAGATTTCTAGATCTACTCCTCGACAAGAGCCAAAAGACAGATTCAGTGCATATTACTGTGGCAAACCCAGCATTCCCTGTGCAAAATCTGACTCGCGGCGAAAAAGTGAGATACTACTGACTGGATAGAATTATTCCGACATCTGAATGCCATTATGGTCTTCCTGAAATAGCATTTTAGAGTATCACGTTCTCACCTCCTGTTCAGCACGTCCATAATCCGTGACTAAAAGGTCTACCCGTCACGATTTGCCAATCGGCCTGGCTGAGAGACACTCGAATTAATCTTCTTTTCTTCTCTTGTCTTTCTGTCACATGCAGCGGAGACCATGCGATACGTTTGCACTTTGCTTGGTATTGAAACCGATTGCTCATTGTTGAAAGAGCTGAAGTTGCGGGGTCGTCTTGTCCTGCGGTTTCAGCCGAGCGACAAGTTACGCGGAGATATAGACCGGCGAAAAAGGTCGAACAAAAGGTTCAAGGCAAAGTCTACTCAGCTTGACATATCGATCGGCTGTACTGTTTCAATTGCGGCAATAATTCAAGTCGGAATAGCTCCCAGCAAGCCCAAATTAGCGTAGCTCGACGACACCCGGGAAATATCTGCTCCCACACAATTTCCTCACTCAAGTTTGGCCCTACGGGAAAACGCACACGGCGCGACCCGATGGGCAACGTTTGCCGTGGGCTGCTCCGTACGCGTCTTCTTCAATGCAATTTCTTCTGTCCGGTAGGAGCGCAGCTTTAGTCAAGGAGCTACTGGAGGAAGTCTGCGTGTTCTCGTTCAGGCACCTAGGATTGGAGAAGCCCTCGTGTGTGATCAATAATGCCCTTTCCGACAGCTCTCCTCGGCTAATGCAGTGAATCGATGGCAGAGCGAAGCGTAGGATCGCAAAGCACGAACAGTTTTGCTAATTGCTGTACTCTGTTTAAACTCTCCCTCGAGCTCTCACTTGACGATTTTATCAACAATGACCTGGTCTGTCATTTCTGTGAAATTCAAGAAGACAGCTGTCCGCCTTTCTCAGCAACATGTTACTTTGTTGCTAATAGTTCCAACCGCAACGTCGCAGCCCAGCCATTCACCAGTGAGTAGCGTTGATTGCTTCGCTCTTCCTTCGGGTTAGCAGAGTCGCTCGCTATCTAGCTATAGCTTAATTCTCAGTATCGTCTCCGCCTCCTTCCAACCGTGTAATGGCAGGTAACGCCTTCCTCTAGTTTCTACTTGAGAGCACTAGCTTGCTCACCATGCACGCGTGTCTATGCAGGTGGGGCGCACAAAGAGCCGCAGTTGTCAATTGGACAATTGTAATTGCTATTTTCCCCAAGGATTATAGAGTAACATGGACTAGATGTCTATTACAATGCAGGCTAACATCTTTTTGCCCCTAGGCTTAGGGTAAAGATTGCAGTCCGTTACGACCGAAACCAGACATATGTCTAGAGAATCACTGGATACTAGTACGTTGAAATCACCTTAAATAAAACCCTAGACTGTCATGCCACCCAGTAATTTTCTGGCAATTGCAAGCAACCTACGCGCCAGAAGGAAGAATCTCGAACAGCGATTCAAAAAAGAGATGCAAAGAAGAAGAGCCGCATATGATCGAGCTGCTCAGAAGAGAACAACGGCGACTATGAAGAACAGGATGAAGAAGGGAACAGGTCCCTTTCATGGGCTTGGGGCGCAGAAGAGCCTATCTAATAAGCGCAGGGATTGCTGAGCTGTCGAGGACATGTCATGAAATTATGATATTTTAATTCGAGACCTAATTCAGCGGTTGGCAGAACGTATGCCATTCTCGTAATTATTATAAGAGGCTGATTGCAAAATAATGTCCGATTTTTAGGAGAAACTGACGTGTTAAATCTTAATAGAAACTCTATGTTCTTTCCAGGTTTGCCTGGGATTTGTATTTCCTTGCCCCACCGATCTTTTTAATTGCGGCACTCTCTATTGTGAGCTCCCTCTTAGCGCTTCGTTGTCCTTCTCGACGGGAGTTCCAATGACAGAAAAAAAGGTGAAAGGCCTTCAGGAATTCCGAACAGTCCTCGCGCGCGGATGAACATGCTATCTAATTAAATGGTGACCTGGCTGTTTCGCAGAGGAAAGTTTTTGTTCGACGGGTCATGCATGATTCGGCTGGCAAAGCCTGTGAGCGGTGTCTTCATAATCAGGCATGCAGTGTCACTCTCAGTGCAGCGCACCTCAGCTCTACGGGAGGTTAGAGGAGAAACGGTTGGTCATCATTTGAAATGACGACGCGGGGATAGTACACACTAGGATAGACTGAGATCAGTTGAACAACGAAACGGCTGTGTCAGAGCGTTTACTGAAGATTACTCGAATGCTGTGCAGTGAGCTCGAGGAGAACACAACCTTGGGGCATCTACATCAGCATCACGCCAAGCTCACCAGTAATTAGCCTGTGACATCGGCATCTACTACTAGGACGCAAGTAGGTTGCACTATGTGAAAAGCAGCTGCCAGTGCCTTTCTCGGGATCCCTTGATCTCCCCGGCTGCCTCTCGACCTCTATCTCTTTCACTAGTACTCTTTTTCACACATACTCACAGTCTCTCTTTCTTAATCTCTTTACTCTTCACATCTCTTTCATGAACATACAGTCTGAAAGTCGAAACTGAAGTTCTCACTATTTGCTGGCATTAATGCAGGAGGATGCAACCATCGCTGAAGGTTTGCAACTGTGACAGTTCAGTGAAGTGTGCGGGTCGTCCACACACATGAATTAATATTTAATAATGAGACATATACGCTGAGCCTGTAGATGGGCTATTTAAGACGATCATCGTCAAGTCAAAATTTGGTAAATTACCTTTGCACGCACACACACGAACATCTTCTTTGACTTACCGGCCATCAGACTCAGCTTGTTGATTTAGGAAGCGAGATTGTCGACACGAGGCAGACCAAGAAGAGCTAGGTTTTGACAAAAATGTACACGATGTCTCGGGTTCGAGGTCAGCCTCTTCAAGTCTACTAAAACTTGATTTATTGTGCTTAGGGCCGGCTTTTAAAGGAATATGGATAATATGAATGGCGGCTTCCAGCAATTGCATATTATACTTTCCTTACGTTCTGTTGGTTTACAAAAGAACAGCAAAAGTCAAATCTGGGCAATAGACCTTCGAATTCGTCGCGTAAATTGCTTTACACGCGTCGATCAGTCGCGTGCGATCAGACCAAGACTCGACGATGATTCACTCAGCGAGTGTGTTAAATTGTCAGATGGCGTATCAATGGCAGGGTCTACTCAGGAGAGAGCAACTGACGACACCACGTCTCATCATAACGATTGTTCTCGTCGCCGTGTGAACTTTACCTCGCCTGCCTTACGGCACAGTACATCTTCATCCGCATTTTGTCTGCATTCGAGCGGAACAGAAAAGGATACTTGACCGCCGCCCGTCGCTTGAATTCTTATAAGCGATCGTAGGATCGTCCTATTGTAGCGGAAGAAAACATGTACGTAGACTTCGAGTGCCACGCATTTAATGGCAATAGAGTCTGCGGCGCCGGGGCGCCGTTTCGCGCGTTTCCGGATGGCGTACTCGAGGCTGCATCAAATATCCTTATGGCAAATGAGTACAGTAGCGCAAAAATCACAAAGAAACGGGCGTCGCTGAAAGAGCTATAACACGACAAAAACAAACGCACTGAAAATGGCCTGCAGGCGCGCGGGCAATTATTTGACCGGATAATAGGATGCATAAGTTTAGTTTGGCATGTTTCCGCCATTGGAGAACTTTAAGCGGCGATCTCTGCTTGAAAGATGCTGGCTTTCAGGCGGTAGGAACTGGTGAAGTGGAGCGAGCGCGCTGAGACTGTCAGAAGACGCTCTTCTACTTGCTCGAACGTGACGCTCGCCCGTCGAGGTCACGATCGAGTCATCAGGCAAAGGCGTACGTGCCATTCGATGTGAGGGAATTCGCTTCTTTACGGGGGCGTACTTGACTGGTTTCTAGGGCATCAAGTGGTAAGCTTTTGACCGCAAAGCGATCCTTTCGGACTGGACAAAGACGGCTAATTTTGCCCAAGAGTCCTTGAAAGAGAGT
>JAOWAW010003363.1:0-11357 GCA_028565695.1 Nicola tetela | reverse complement strand
TGTAATTGCAACATCATAACGTGCTGCCATGCAGAGGTGTTATTGCAACATCATAATGTGCTGCCATGCAGAGGTGTAATTGCAACATCATAACGTGCTGCCATGCAGAGGTGTTATTGCAACATCATAATGTGCTGCCATGCAGAGGTGTTATTGCAACATCATAACATGCTGCCATGCAAAATTGTGAATGGAACATCATAACGTGCTGCCATGCAGAGGTGTTATTACAACATCACTAACACAGGCATGACATTTTTTAATCTTGCTGGGAGATTTTAACCTCGTTAATATTTAATTCTGTTTTTAATCAGCACCCTTAAGTTGTAAAAGAAGAAACTGTGTGCAAACATAGTGCAAATGCTGCAACGATGACACAAAGTTACCATTGATTGTTGGGATGGTTTTATCACTGGAATGGAGACAAAAAATGTACAACCAACAAAGTGTCTGTTGTCTGTTGATGGATATGTATCTTTGTAAAAGGGAGAACTGCTCCTCCTGATAGTGAGAAAGACTAAGAGAGGCAGTGGGTATTGCCTGATAGGACTACCATGCAAAGACTTACTGTGCCTGTCTTGATCTACGAAATCTGAGTCAAAGGTGCTATCTGCCTGTCCAAAGAACTCAGCATCCTTTGACTGACATGTCAGGGTAGTGTTGTTGTTGATTTCATCAGTGGTAAGAAGCCATGGTTGGTAGTGATGAATGAGGAAACACAGTGCCCGTCCATCAGCGAAAGATGTTGTAAAATTGTCAATCTGAAAGAGGGATACAAAGAATAACAGAAGTTATTTCATTTATGATGTGGAGATATCATATCAAACACACCAACATTTATTTGCTGCTTAGGTTTGCCCCTGGTTGGAGACAAAACAGCTCTTTATGCACCCGCAGAATTGTCTTACATACCGGAACAGAGTACATGCTGCAGACAAGACGACACCAGGAGAACAGCAAAGAAACCAGTTCAGAGGAGAAGTTGACATTTGGAGGAAGCTGATCAACTTCGTCTGGTTTTGCCACAGGCTGGCCATTTGCAAAGCGAGCTGCCATGCATCGACAGCGTTGTAAGAAGGCAAGTTCCTCAGTAAGAGTCTGCTGTGATAGCAAGACAGTCACCTGAAAAACAACAACAACAACAGCACAGTTGGTTAAGAAGATCCGTCATGGACCAAGAATGGCTCAAAGAAACCCTTTCAACCTCTTCAAGTCTCCTGTCCCCCTTCGAGATTCTGCCTGTTAAATGTTAACACTTACTTTGAAGTTCATGATGATATGCCAGAGAACGGCAAGTGTTTTCTCTCTGTGGCCATCAACAACATCCCGAGCTGTGACAACATGACCAAGTTGGTCCTTTATCTCAATGCCGTCTTTCTCCAGCGCAGTGAGGCAAACTTTCATATTGTGAATTTTCTGCAGAGAAACAGACAGAGAAGAAATGCAGCCTGTAAGCAAGGAAGACGATATGAGCTAAGAGATACAAGCCAACTCAGTTTAAGAATCACTGTGAAATCTTCCAGTTGGAGGGGAATAGCAAACCTAAAGTCACCATGAAATTGGTACAGTGAAACCATCCACTTGTACAAAAAATCCACCTGCTTTGCAACCAGATATTTTCACAATTTTGGTTTCTCCTAAGGATGTAAGGGAGCATTTTTGTGACCAGTAACTTTCATGATTTGATTGTGTGAAAATAGTGAAAGAAAGTAAACATTTCAGAGTTTCCAGCATCTCAATCTACCTGTCTTGCAATGTTCCTTCCTAGTTTTCACTCCCTCCTTTGCTCACCTCTGCTGCTTCATCTTTCACTGACTTTCCCTTTAGTGTTCTGAGCGGCTAACTTTCTAAAATCAGTTCAAAGATCTCATTTACCTGCAGACGAGAGATGGCAGGCACACGCAGTTTGCCTGAAAGTTTCCACTCATGGGTGAGGAGTTCAACAAGGCGTCTGCATTGGACAGAAAGATTAGTGCAAGATCAGCTATTAACATGATCATAAGACAATGAACTATCTACATGAGAGAAAACCAGTTAATGGAACAGAATAGTGTGTTTAAAGTGGATACATACGTAAACCTCAGGCCATCACGCAAATCCATTGCCAAGCTGTTAACTTGGTAGTCCACTTCTTCCAGTGCCATCTGTAAGAAAAATAACAGAGCAGATTAAAAAAAAAAAGAAAAAAAGGTAACTTTCAGGGTCTAGAGGATCAAGACATCACTTAAGGTGTGGCATAATAAACTAACTGCTGGTAGCTGAAAGGAAAAAAAATTGTTCATAGCTAAGGCTTATAGCTATTTACCTGTTGATGAGTGACAGCATAGCCCATGTAACTAAGATGGCGTGTAATGTCCCCCTCTCCACTGAGAAACTCACGCGAAAACATCAGCAGCATCTCACGACTTGACTAAAACAAAGAAGAAAAAAAAGGATGCCTCTAATGTAAGGACACCAATGTTGTGACTGCCCTATAGTACCACACAGAATGGTTAATGGCCTCCATCACAAATAACTTGTTGATGTTTGAGATAACAAACCTGCCAAGGAAGTTCATCAATGCACATCATGATTAAGAAGATCTTAGAATGAGAAGTAGAGCTTTCCACAGGAAATAGAAGATCTTAGAATGAGAAGTACAGCTTTCCACAGGAAATGGAAGTTTGCCAAACTAGGACAGCACTTTCTAGAGTGAAGCTTCACAGAAAAATGAAGGTGAGAGGCCCTAACCTTTATGTGAGAATCCTTATTGAAAAGGCACGGGTCATGATCAATGAGACGAGTCAACTTTGCATGATCAAGGAAGAGGACCAAAAACAGAAACTTCTTCAAAGTAAACTGGCCAAGTGCCTTCTCGTAACCTAAAAGCAGCAAAAAATGATGAAACAGCCGTGAGTACATTGATCACACAGCATTGGAAGTTTCATGTGGCTCACCTGGCCTGTAGAGCTCTGGTACAGATGGGTGAGCATACTGCTGTGATAAGTCAGGATTGGCCAGCAAGCGCTGTTTGATAAACCGAGACAGACCAGCCTTGTCTGTGTTTGATGACAGTGGAATAACTTCACCATAGATCACCTGTAACAGACAATCCATCATAATTAGTGATGACTGGTATTTGGTAATACCAATCTACATGTATGCGCATGATGAATGAAGCCGATGGGAAAGGATCAGAGGGCACTTTACTTTGGGAGAGGGGGGGGGGGAGCAAGATGCTCAACGTTTCTCTCTCAACTTCCACTTTACCTCAAGACCAATTCGAAGCCACAGAGGGTGATACCCAAGCAATGCTGCCGAAAGCTTATTTTTCAGACCTATCCAGTGAAAAACAAGACAGAAAACAGAAAGAATGAAAGAGGGTTTTTGGTTTGCAATAATCATGAGCTAAGGCCCTAATATACTGTTACCACATTTTATTTCAGATACGATAAATTTTCGTAGTTGAAGCAAATATACCAGTAATTGTGCACGTACATTGATCATCATGACCTAATTGCATGCAACATGCATGATGCATTGGCACTGTAGAAAAGACATTGATGGAGTACATGCAGCCCACCATGCTACAGTTATCAGATCCCGTCTCCACACACGTTACAACTGCTGCTGACATTTGTGCACATGTCAATGCAAAAAAAAAATTATAAATGTCAGCTGTACACTATAGGGCTACATGCACACAGAAACAAGAGAAAAAGGAAAACGTATAGTTATTTAGGCAACCTACATGCACACGAGTGCACTGTGTATATTTTTAGCACCTTTCACAAAAGTTTACAAAGCTTCCATTTAGCATTATTGTTTACTTTTCACCGGTGGATATTTGCATTTGCCAGTATATATATGATCATTTTTTCCGCACAAATGGGCAGTATAGGGATTGTGTGTATACATCATTGCGTACATGTGCCTAAAAATAATGTGAAATTGCTATATTTGGTCATTTTGAAAATTCCCCAGGCAGCAAATGTAGGATCAACACTTTGTCTAAGATGCCTGTCAAAGCTCTTTTTTAAATTGTGACACGTTGATTTCACACCTGGAGGAAATTTTTCCGGTCAGTTGAAGTCTACTTTACTATCGAGCAACATTGGGAACCTGTTATGTGTGGAGTAGTGCATGAAGACCCCATGGCACATAGATTGCCATTGTCTTTTAGCCACACAGCTGAAAAGGTGGAAGTGCTATTTTTAGCACAAGTCTTTCATGTCATTTCTTGTTACGAGTTATTACAATAGTATGTAATTTTGGGGACTTGAGCTTTACTGCTTACTAATGAGAATGACTTACTATTGAGAGCCATTGAGTACGTAAACCAGCAACAGCTGTACATTGAGAATCCATATGTACTATTGGAAATTACATACTAATGGAGCACCACATTTCCACAAATAATGGACCGCGCTCAAATAGAAGACCATGCTTAAAGTGGCAGTGTCACAATATCCGGTGTATGCTAATGTATGTTGCTGCCATTTTAAGAGAGTGAGAAACAATTAAAATGGCGTCTGCAACTATCATGAACAAGTATGCACACGATCACTGCACGGCCTGCTGCTTGCTAGCTACAGCACCCAAGAATGCACAGGTGTATGCTAGGCACTGGTTTTTTTCTATATACAAAAAATCACCAAATAGCATGACACTGCTGCTTTAATTAATAGACCAGGAAAGAGGAGGGGGGGGGGTTGAAAAAATAAAAGATCATGCTCTCTTTGCAGACCGGTCTATTAATAGAATAGATGTACAATAGAATAATGCATGATTGCTGTTTGTACCAATGAGTGTGCAGTTCACATTCCGATCCCAGTGAGTGTGCAGTTCACATTCCAATCCCAGTGAGTGTGCAGTTCACATTCCGATCCCAGTGAGTGTGCAGTTCACATTCCGATCCCAGTGAGTGTGCAGTTCACATTCCGATCCCAGGTGAGTGATGCCAACACTGCTAACTAAATCTTTTAAAAATTTAACATTTAAAATTTTATCGTACATGGACATACTTTTTATCTCTGACCATCGTAATTTTTCAGTGACCTGGCAGAAAAAGTAACATTCACCATTTGTGTTTATTGGTTGAAAAATAGTAGACCATGCTGAAATAATAGACTGGGTTAATGGAGGGGTTGGAAAAATAATAGACCGGTTCCAGTATTTGTGGAAATGCAGGTATGTACTAATGAAAAAGAGTATATTACATAATTAATATGCAAGCACCCATTCTGCTACACACAAAAAAAACTAGTACATGTACTAGTCAATGCATGACTGAACACACCTGTTTCAGAATTGTTTGTTTCTGCATGCATGTGCATGTGTGTGTATGAGGTATGTGCGTTTGTGCATACTGTGCCGACTAATCCTGTTCCCATTCTCTTCCAGTCTACATCATCTCATGTGAGACGTTGTCACTTATCACTATCCTCTCATCTGGTATATTTACCACGCACTGACAGTTCATACTAGTAAGTTCATACATATGCTTACCTAGATCAAGGTTAAGGTGCCGATCTAGCCGAACTATCAACCGCTCACACTCCACTTCACGCTCAATCCGATGGAGCACCTGAACAAGCGGATCTGACTGGAAGAGCAAGCAGGCTGCTTGGCGCAAGCGTGCCATTTTGCGTCGAAGCAAATGGTTCCGTAAACATGGTTTTTCTGGCACTGCCACAGCAGATTTGGCATTCTTACCAGTGAGAGGCATGCTGCCCAGATCAACTGTTGAACAAAGAGAAAAACAGAACAAAAAAGGCTGTTGCAACATGTACTAGTGTTGTGTGGCAGATTCATCTACATTTGTAAGGACAACAAGAGGCTATCAAGTGAATTCTGAAAGTTACTAAGTAAGGGAAAGCCGTGATGCAGCTCAGCACATTTGCAACAACCATTATGGTAACACCTGTATGTAATGTTTGAGTTTGTGCACACAAAGATGATGCACCGGCTGTCAGAGGAGAGGCCACTCTTGTTCATTCCACCTCTTGACATACCTGGGGTATTGCTTGTTGGCGCCTCAGTCCACTCGTCATGGGGAGCAAGCATGTGATTGAGCCACTGGACAAATCCTACAGGAGCCAAAGCCAAATGCTATTGATCAGCTTGTTGAAATATCAGTAAGTCTATTGAACTATTGATTTACATGTACCCTCTTACATGATCGAGCTCTTTGTCTGTCTGTCTTCCAATCTCAGTTTTTTTTTCTGTCATCCATCACGTTTTATGGTTTTAACCATGAATGTTACTATACCAGTACACTGCATACCTCGCTCTTGTTTTTCTGCCCAACGTTCATCGTAATACATGTTGCGGGCTGCGTAAGGCATCGGATGGTGAACCACTGGAGAGATAAGATGAAAGCGAAAATGTTGAGAAATGCATGTCGAAAGAAAGCACCGTTCGAAAATGAAGAATATTGATGGCGAGAATCAATGTTCTTGGATGATCGCTTACCCTTAGTCTTTGCCTTCGGCGGCTTGATAAACGTCAGGCGAGATTTTGCTGCTCCTGGTCCACACTGAGTACTTCGACTTGTTGGCTTTGGTGGCTTGACATAAGTCAAGCGCGACTTGGGCACATCCGAGACGCCCTGAACACTGCGCTTGATCGGCTCTGTACTCTGTTTCTGATCGGTCGGATTTTTCATTTTCCTCTGGCGATCTGCCTTCAAATTAGCAGCTACACCATCGAATGTGTTTTCCTTATCCCTTGTAAGAAGATCCATAATCAGTGCTCCGTCCGTAAACTCGGTGTGACCTTGATGCTCCCCATCTGTTGGAGGCAACTCCTTCCTTTCTCCAGACAATGGATTGGAGCATTCGGTGTCGACGAGATCGCCGTCTTTCGCGTACCGTAGGCCACGTTGCGACTGCGCCATTATTGACTCATCTCGAGCTTAGGGCAACAGAAGACAACAGACGGCAGACAGGTCTCGAAAGAGCACGAACCAGCGACAGAACGATCAGCTCTACTCAGGAGAGGAAGTGGTACACTCTTTCTTGCCTCCTGTCTGGCGAGTTGCAGCATTTTGAATTTTAAATTTTGAATTTTTGCGGTTTGAAGCAGTAGCCAATGACGCGAGGCGTTACGTAGTTTTCAGTCCGGATGGCAGCTAGCCGGGAAAAATCCAAGCCATATGCATGATCATGATCATGATTATATCAATAATGATGATGCATGCGCGCGTTCACAAGCGCTCACCGGATCTATCTGGATCTGAGGGAGAAAAAAAAATGGCGCAGCGCAGCGCAAGATCTGCGACAAATCCAGTGCAGCGCGCAGTGGCCAGAGCACGCACTCGGGTGCTTGCGAGTAGTTCTTCCCGAGTTTATTCATAGTTCAGCAGTTCAGCTTGCGGCGGGTTTAGCCAACTATCATAAAGGGTAAAAGAACCTAGGATCAAGACAGAGCTTGGGAGAGTCAAGGCGCAATAGAATATCGGTAGTCTGGTGGTAAATTACTCACTCCGGAACTGCAATTGACGGGTCTTCTCAAGGAATTACTATGGCGGACGCTGAGTACGAGGAAGAAGCCGCTCGACCAAAGCGACCATTCCGTCTTCCAGATATCCAAGAAAATGTGAACGGATGGGGACCGTGTGCAGCTCATCAACAGTTTTCTAAACCTTACCAACCCTTCTCAAAGACAGATAGGTTAGGGAAAATATCGGACTGGACTGGAGCAACTTATCAGGATCGTCGGTACATGCACAAGTATCAGTCTCAATATGGAGCAGGTGGAACGTTATTCAGCTACACTCACGAAGAAGACGAGTCCTCCTTCCACCTGGTGGACACTTCGCGTGTTCAGCGCCCACCCTACCAACGCAATAGGGCTCGTTTCCAGCAGCGGAACAATCTTCGACGAGAGCGGGAGAGGAGGGAAGAGCGAACTATGCAAACTCTTTCGAAACAGCAGAAGGGCCGGGACCGCGACCGGTTGCGCATGCAGCGCAGGTGGCAGAAGCAGTATGGCAGTCGGCGGTGGAACGACCACTCCCGCTCGCAGACCAAGCAGCGCCAAGCGTCAGTCGAAGTTCAGCCCGACTGGAAATGTGTGGAAGAGATAGAGTTCTCCCGCCTCGGTGTTCTTCATCTGAACGTCGAGCCACCAACCGATCTACGAACGTGTGGTTCGATGGAGTTTTACGATAAGTCTTACGATCGCGTAACGACGAAAAACGAGCGACCTCTGAAGGGGGTGAACAGGATCTTTCATAAGGTGACGACAACAGACGACCCGGTCATCCGAGAGCTGTCAGCTGAGGGAAACGTATTTGCCACCGACGCTATTCTGGCGTGTTTAATGTCATGCTCAAGGTCTGTGTATTCTTGGGACATCATCGTGCAACGTGTTGGGGACAAGTTGTTCTTCGATAAGCGGGACAACTCCCAGTTTGATCTGCTCACTGTGTCAGAAACTGCTGTTGAACCACCCCAGGAGGAAGGGACGAGCATCAACGCCCCAGCCACCCTTGCACTAGAGGCAACATTCATCAACCAAAATCTCTCCCAGCAAGTGCTAACTCGAGGCAAAGCAGTGCAGTTTGAGCATCCGAACCCATTTGTTACAGAAGAAGATTACGCAGAGGTGGCCTCGGTCGGCTATCGATATCGCCGCTGGCAGCTGGGTGAAGATTTGGTTTTGATTGCACGCTGTGAGCATGATGCAGTTATGGCGGGTAAGCCAGGCAGTCCCGAGCAGTTCATCAACATTAAGGCTCTCAATGAATGGAATCCGAAAGCCAGCGGTGTTGATTGGCGCCAGAAGCTTGACAAACAGCGTGGAGCCGTGCTGGCCACAGAGCTGAAGAACAACTCTGCCAAGTTGGCGAAATGGACGCTGTGCTCGCTGTTGGCTGGCTCAGATGCCATCAAGTTTGGCTATGTATCACGTACGTCTGCAGTCGACTCATCCAAGCATGTCATTCTGGGCACGCAGCAGTTTAAGCCACAAGAGTTTGCTGCACAGATTACTCTTGACATGTCAAACTGCTGGGGTGTGTTACGTGCAATCATTGACATCTGCATGCGGCTCGAGGGTGGCAAATACCTCATTCTGAAAGATCCCAACAAGCCAGTCATGCGGATCTACAGCGTTCCATCAGATGCCTTTGAAAGTGACGACGATGATGATGATGAAGATGAAGATGATGAAGAAGCATAGCTACTGAAGAAGGAAATACTTCAAACAGCATACGTAATGCTTCAATTTTTTGTTACATGTTTTGTTTTCTGTAGGCATACAGAGCATTTTCACTTTGAATCCTTGCCATTCTTTACATCTCAGAAGACATAAAACTAGTGACAGCAGGTCTTGAGACATTTGTTAGTTCTCAGAAAGCTGTTTGAGCATATTGGACAATACGAGTTTTCATTGAAGTTTTTTGTTGTTTCTATTATATGGTCATTGTGGAATGATCGTCTAAAGTGAAGAGGTTATGCTGCACAGGCAGGCTTTCCTCATACTGTTAAAGCAAGACCATTGTGCAAGATAACGTAAATCCATAGAGTGGATTAACATACCAGGGGCGTACTTGGGAAAAGATTATTATCAACCCGAGTCAGGCCCGTAGGGACTGGAGAGGGGTTCCCACAGATATTATTGGGCGTCCGTGTGTCTGTGAATTCGTCACGGGGGCCGCAACCCCCCTCCAAATTACATAGTTCAAACAGAGTACCCTATCGAGTGCCTATGTTCTCTTTTGGCAACTGTCTTGGGTCGTCACATGGCATGTGATAACCCAAGATATTTTGCAAGGCTTCGCATTGGGACTGACCAAGTCGTGATGTGTATGAGCGACAAGCCCGGTGATGGACATGTTGATCTAGGCCTGCATGTCATGAGTGAGTTGATTCGTGATGTA
This sequence comes from Nicola tetela, assembly GCA_028565695.1. Lineage (NCBI taxonomy): Eukaryota > Metazoa > Porifera > Calcarea > Clathrinida > Clathrinidae > Nicola > Nicola tetela. The sequence goes on along the minus strand of JAOWAW010003363.1, from coordinate 1,492 downwards.
AGCGCGTCAGTCAATACATCTGTTGGTAGAGGTTGGGCCAGGCAACTCACCAACCGATGACGAGCGAATTGATATCATCATTTGTGTGAATTGTTGAAGTGGGGTTATATTCACCTGATGACGATCGGAGCTGACCAACTGAAATGTTGCCAAACAATTTAAATTTGTGCTGGTGAAGAGTGATGTTTTGACAAAATACCGGTATATACATATCCGATAAAAGTCATAAGTTTTGGGGCTGGGAAGTGAAGATCGCTCTTCGCTGCAGCTGTTCTTTACAGGTGCTTTCTTCTTCTAAAACATGGTGTACATGTTGATGTACATGTCATGACTGAGCTGCTTTGTGATGTTTACCAAAGCATGTCAGTTGATACATCTGTCAATAGAGGTTGGGCCAGGCAACTCACCAAATGATGACAAGCAAATCGATATTATCATTTGTGTGAATTGTGGAGGGGTTATATTCGCCTGCTGAAGCTTAAAATCAGAGCTGACAGACCGAAACATCACCAAACAAATTTATATTCGTGCCAATGAAGTGTGATGTTTTGACACAATACCAGTATATACTAATCTGATAAAAGTATGTAGTTTTGGGGCCAGGGTGTGAGGAAGGGTTCGCTCAGCCATCCTTTACAGTTGGTGGTACTTTCTTCTTCGAAAACATGGCTTCCTGCCAAAACTGTACAAGGTTGCATGGCTTGCGCTCTTGGCAACGGTGGCAAATGTACTATATGTAGTATTACTTGGATCGAGACATTGCAGAGGGACAATGTGTGCCATATGTCCTGCATCCATGTTTCCTGTACGCATGATACTATCATCAATATTCCTTGGCCACGGTGCCTTCATTTTCTCCTGGGTCTACAACACGTAGGAAGGACCTGTGAGGGTTCCATTCGCCTGCACCACTTGTTTAAAGGTTCTACCTGGGAATTTTTTTCAATTTAAGGTGGCTGAATCCCCTATTTGTTGAACCTGAGAGGAAAACAGTGGAAGGGGGACTGTACAGTGTGCACCCAGAATCCTTAGGAAGTGTGCCCTGACAATACTGTATGTTATAGTGTCATTGCCTATGGTATAAGTTTTATAATCCCAGTTCTGATTCTTTTTCATGAGAATGGTTTCTCTTCAGCTCAAGTGAAGGTAGTCCTTTGACAATTACTCAAGTTTTGATAAGGGTTCATCTGGAAGTTTAAGACCATACTTATTCTAGCAATATACCAATAGTCTTGGGGAAGTGGCTTGACACTAAATTTGATGGGGAGCTGGAAATTAACTTTTTGTTGAAGCCTTAAACTCAGCTACCAGAGAGGAGCCCACGTGCCAAAAGTAGGATTTTTACTGCCAAAAGTCGTGAAGAGCCATCTTGGTCAGAAGAGGTCAACCAGCAAAGCCTTCTCTTCCCTAGTTATATAATAATAATAATAATAATAATAATAATAATAATAATAATAACAATAATAATAATAACAATAATAATAATAACAAT
>JAOWAW010003362.1:9482-31153 GCA_028565695.1 Nicola tetela | reverse complement strand
AAATCAACTTCTCACAACTCACGTGGTGTCAGCCATACAAACCGCCTAACCCCGTAACCCTTCTTATTCTGCACATCCCCATCCCTCGCTAATGCACCATCTGGTAATCGCAAGCCCTTTCACGCGCACTGTAAGGTTGCCACAAGTTTGTGAGAAACGGATCCATTTGCCTCCACATGTGTTCTGGACCCACTGCATAACATTTGGCTGTCACGACCCCGATTTTGGCTATGAATCTAGACTTAAAGGCTCACTTTCCAACAAAGGTCTTAGCGCTGGGAACTTTCCTGCGGATTTTTGTTACATGTTACCTTAATTGGATGACATAATGTATTTCCTAGTTCTTATTTAGGGCTGTAAGAGTGTACATTTGATTTTCTCTTATCATGCCAAGAAATTTGTCCACAATTTTACCAACACATTTCTTATACAAATTTTACCCATTGCATTGTGCTAGAATTAAGTTGTACCTCTGGCTTTAAATTGTCAGGAAGTCAGTTAACACTGTTTCAACACATTGGAGAATTTTCAAGGGTGGATCAAAGGGGTGGGTGATAGGGGAAGGAAGGGGGCTTTGTAATTAGCTCTTTCATTGTGTAAATTTAAGGCTAAAGTGGTGCACGCTATTAAGCTAAGGCCTGATACCTTATGTCGACATTTGGAGTAACGTACGACCAAAGTATTAAAATGAACGTAGAATCCATGCCAGGGTTCATTCCACACAGTCTCACTCATGGAGGTGGAGAGTTTGCTCTGCCCTGTTCTGTTTTCTGTCTTACCTCGTGCATACCAGGCTTGGAAGCAGTGTGGATTTTGTAATCTTTCTGCAGCTTTTTCCATCTATGCTGTATTTGCACAGATGTGAATGAGTGCTATGACAAGTTATGTGAAAACAACGGAACATGTTTGATTACATGGGGAAGTCTTTTTTGCTATTGTGACATAGGTTTCACAGGGAAACGGTGTGAAGCTGGTGAGTTTTGGTTGCAATCCAAATTTATAGATAACACAGAAAGTCCAAAAGAGAACATTGTGCTGAACAGATTTGAAATGTTACACAAATTTCAGATTTTCTGCATCATAAACTGCAGCACTCTGTGATTAACCCTTCCGTAAGTACTATCCTCTCTGAAAATTTTCCCACTGACGTCCACAAACACTCCTTTGGGTGAGATTCCCCTCCTAAATCAAGCTGATGGTCAGTTTGGAGACGGAAATCTTCTTACAGGCTATAATCAGCTTCTCACAACTCACGTAGTGTCAGCCATACAAACCGCCTAACCCCGTAACCCTTCATATTCTGCAAATCACCATCCCTCACCAATGTACCATCTTAGTAATTGCAACCCTTTTAACGCGCACTTTAAGTTTGTGGCGGGGTTGTGAGATATACATCCATTTACTTCAACATGTGGTTTGGACTGGCTGCATAACAATTGGCGATCATGCCCATGATCTTGGCTATGAATCTAGACTTAAAGGCTAACTTTCCAACAAAGGTTGTAGCGCTGGAAACTTTCCTGCGGATTTTTGTTACATGCTACCTTAATTGGATGACATGACGTATTTCCTAGTTCTTATTGTGGCCCGTAAGAGTGTACATTTGGTTTCCTTTCATCATTCCAAAAGATCTATCCAAAATTTTGCCACCACAATGCTTATACAAAGTTTACGAATCGCACTGTGCTAGAATTAAGTTACAACTCTGGCTTTAAATTGTCAGGGAGACTATCAGCTTTGTTCCAACTCATTCGACAATTTTCAAGGGTGTTTTTAAAGGGATGGGGGCTAGGGGAAGAGAGGGAGCTTTATAATTAGCTCCTTCATTGAGTAAATTCAAAGCTAAAGTGGTGCACACTATTAAGCTACCTCGCAATACATTATGTCAACATTTCAAGTCACGAACGCCCAAAGTCTTAGAATGAACGTAGAGTGCATGCGTGGGATCCATTCCACACAATCTTACTTGAGAGGTGGAGAGTTTGCCCTGCCCTGTTCTGTTTTTTCTCTTGCCTCGTGCCTACTTGGCTTGGAAGAAGTGTGGATCTTGTATTCTTTCTGTAGCTTTTTCCATCTATGGTGTACTTGCACAGATGTGAATGAGTGTGATGAAAGGCCATGTGAAAACAACGGAACATGTTTGAATACATGGGGAAGTTCTTTTTGCTATTGTGACAAAGGCTACACAGGGAAACAGTGTGAAGCTGGTGAGTTTTGGTTGCAATCCATATTTAGAGATAACACGGAAAGTCCAAAGGAGAAATTTGGGCTGATTAGATTTGAATAGTTACACACATTTCAAAATTTCTGCCTCATATAAAGCAGTACTATATGATTAACCCCTCCCTAAGTATTATTCTCTCTGCAAATTATCCTACTGACGTCCACAAACGCTCCCTCAGGTTAGATACCCCTCCTTAATGAAGCTTAAAGGCTCACTTTCCAACAAAGGTCGTAGTCCTGGGAACTTTCCTATGGATTTTTGTTACATGTTACCTTAATTGGATGACATAATGTATTTCCTAGTTCTTATTTAGGGCTGTAAGAGTGTACAATTGTTTTCCTCTCATCATTCCGAGAAATTTGTTCAAAAATTTACCAACACATTTCCTATACAAATTTTACCCGTTGCACTGTGCTAGAATTAAGTTACAACTCTTAAATTTGTCAGGAAGTCTATCAGCACTGTTTCAGCTCATTGGATAATTTTCAAGGATGGATTCGAAGGGGTTGGGCTAGGGGAAGGAATGGGGGCTTTATAATTAGCTCTTTCAGTGAGTAAATTCAAGGCTAAAGTGGTGCACACTATTAAGCGACCACCCGATACATTATGTCGACATTTCAAGTCACGAACGCCCAAAGTCTTAGAATGAATGTAGAGTGCATGCGCGGGATCCATTCCACACAAACTTATTCGTGGAGGTGGAGAGTTTGCCCTGCCCTTTCCTGTTTTCTCTCTGGCCTCGTGCCTACTTGGCTTGGAAGAAGTGTGGATCTTGTATTCTTTCTGTAGATTTTTCCATCTATGGTGTATTTGCACAGACGTGAATGAGTGTTATGACAAGCCATGTGAAAACAACGGAACATGTTTGAATACATGGGGAAGATTGTTTTGCTATTGTGACAAAGGCTACACAGGAGAACGGTGTGAAGCTGGTGAGTTTTGGTTTCAATTCATATTTAGAGATAACGAGGAAAGTCCAAAGGAGAAATTCGTGCCAAAAAGATTTGAAATGTTACACACATTCAAATAATCTGCCTCATTTATCAAAGCACTCTGTGATTAACCCTTTCCTAAGTACTATTCTCTCTTCCAATTATCCCACTGACGTCCACAAACACTCCTTTGGGTTAGATTCCCCTTTTAAGTCTAGCTGATGGTCAGCTTGGAGATGGAGATTTTCTTACAGGCTAAAATCAGCTTGTCACAACTCATGTAGTGTCAGCCATAAAAACCACCTAACCCCGTAAGGACTCACACACTGCAAATCACCATCGCTCCCCAATGCACCATCTCGTAATCACAACCCCTTCCACGTGCAGTTTAAGGTTGCGATAAGTTTGTAAGAAATAGATCCATTTGCCTCGACATGTGGTTGGGACCGACGGCAAAACATTTGGCAATCACGACCCCGGTCTTAGCTATGAATCTATACTTAAAGGCTCACTTTCCAACCAAGGCCGTATTGCTGGGAACTTTCCTGCGGATTTTGTTACATGTTACCTTAATTGGCTGTCATAATTGATTTCCTAGTTCTTATTTAGAGCTGTAAGAGTGTACATTTGCTTTACTCTCATCATTCCGAGAAATTTGTCCAAAATTTTACCAACACATTTGTTATACCAATTTTATCCATTGCACTGTGCTAGAAGTAAGTCGCAACTCTGGCTTTAAATTGTCAGTAAGTCAATCAGCACTGTTTCATCTCACTGGAGAACTTTCAAGGGTGGATTCCAAGGGGTGGGGCTAGGGGAAGGAAGGCGGCTGTATAATTAGCTCTTTCATTGTGTAAATTTAAGGCTAGAGCGGTGCACGCTATTAAGCTACCACCTGATACATTATGTCGACATTTCAAGTCACATACGCTCATAGCCTTAGAATGAACGTAGAGTGCATGCACGGGGTCCATTCCACACAGTCTCACACGTGGAGGTGGAGAGTTTGTCCTGCCCTGTTCTGTTTTCTCTCTTTCCCTGTACGTATTGGCTTCGAAGCAGTGTGGATCTTGTATTCTTTCTGTAGATTTTTTCCATCTATGCTGTACTTGCACAGATGTGAATGAGTGTTATGAAAGGCCATGTGAAAACAACGGAACATGTTTGAATACATGGGGAAGTTTCTCATGCTATTGTGACAAAGGCTACACAGGGAAACGGTGTGAGGCTGGTGAGTTTTGGTTTCAATCCATATTTAGAGATAACACGGAAAGTCCAAAGAAGAAGTTTGTCCTGAACAGATTTGAATAGTTACACACATTTCAAATTTTCTGCCTCATATACTGCAGCACTCTGTGATTAACCCTTCCCGAAGCATTACCCTCTCTGCAAATTATCCCACTGACGTCCACCAACACTCATTTGGGTTAGATTCCCCTCCTAAATCAAGCTGACGGTCGGCTTGGAGATGGAAATCTTCTTACAGGCTTTAATCAGCTTCTCACAACTCACGTAGTGTCAGCCATACAAACCGCATAACCCTGTAAGCCCTCACATTCTGCAAATCACCATCCCTCACCAATGCACCATCTGCCATTGCCAAATCTATTTGCCTTGACATGTGGTCAGGACCGACTGCATAACATTTGGCTATGACGACCCCAATCTTGGTTATGAATCTATACTTAAAGGCTCACTTTCCAACAAATGTTGTAGTCCTGGAAACTTCCCTGCGGATTTTGGTTACATGTTACCTTAATTGGATGACATACTGTATTTCCTAATTCTTATTTAGGGCCGTAAGAGTGTACAATTGTTTTACTCTCATCAATCTGAGAAATTTGTCCACAATTTTACCAACACATTTGTTATACAAATTTTATCCATTGCACTGTGCTAGAATTAAGTTGCACCTCTGGCTTTAAATTGTCAGGAAGTCAATCAGCACTGGTTCAACTCATTGGACAATTTTCAAGGGTGGATTCAAAGGGGTGGGGCTAAGGGAAGGAAGGGGCTGTATAATTAGCTCTTTCATTGAGTAAATTTAAGGCTAAAGTGGTGCACGCTATTAAGCTACCATGCAGTACATTATGTCGACATTTCAAGTCACGTACGCTCATAGTCCTACAATGAACTTAGAAAGCATGCGCAGGGTCTATTCCATGCAGTGTCACTCGTAAATGTGGAGAGTTTTTCCTGCCCTGTTCTGTTTTCTCTCTTACCTCGTGCCTACTTGGCTTGGAAGAAGTGTGGATCTTGCCTTCTTTCTGCATCTTTTTCCATCTATGTTGTACTTGCACACATGTGAATGAGTGTGATGAAAGGCCATGTGAAAACAACGGAACATGTTTAAATACATGGAGCAGTTTCTTATGCTATTGTGACAAAGGCCATACAGGGAAACGGTGTGAAGCTGGTGAGTTTTGGTTGCAATCCATATTTAGACATAAGACTGAAAGTCCAAAGGAGAAACTTGTGCTGAACAGATTTGAAATGTTACACACATTTCAAATTTTCTACCTAATATATCGCAGTACTCTGTGAGTAACCCTTCCCTAAGCATTATACTCTCTTTAAATTACCCCACTGAAGTCCACAAACATTCCTTCAGGTTCGATTCCCCTCCTAAATCAAGCTGATGGTCAGCTTGGAGATGAAAACATTTTTACAGGCTTAAATCAGCTTCTCACAACTCACATTGTGTCAGCCATACAATCCGCCTAACCCCGTAAGCCCTCAGACTCTGCAAATTGCCATCCCTCACCAATGCACCGTCTGGCAATGCCAACCCTTTTCATGCGCACTTTAAGGTTGCGACAAGTTTTTGAGATTTAGATCCATTTGCCACGACATGTGGTCAGGACCGACTGCATAACATTTGCCTGTCACAACCCTGGTCTTGGGTATGAGTCTAAACTTAAAGGCTCACTTTCCAACAAAGGTCATAGTGCTGGGAACTTTCCTGCGGATTTTTGTTACATGTTACCTTAATTTGATGACATCATGTAACTCCTAGTTCTTAATTAGGGCCATAAGAGTGTACAATTGTTTTACTCTCATCAATCTGAGAAATCTGTCCAAAAATTTACCAACACATTTGTTATACAAATTTTACCCATTGCACTGTGCTAGAATTAAGTTACAACTCTGGCTTTAAATTGTCAGGAAGTCAATTACCACTTTTCTAACTCATTGGACAATTTTCAAGGGTGGATTCAAAGGGGTGGGTGCTAGGAGAAGGGAGGGGGGCTTTATACTTAGCTCTTTCATTGAGTAAATTTAAGGCTAAAGTGGGGCACACTATTAAGCTACCACCTGATTGATTCTGTTGACATTTGGAGTAACATACGACTAAAATCTTAGAATGAACGTTGAGTCCATGAGCGGGGTCCATTTCACACAGTCTTCCGCGTGGAGGTCGAGTGTTTGCCCTGCCCTGTTCTGTTTTCTCTTTTACCTCATGCGTACTTGGCTTGGAAGCAGTGTGGATCTTGAATTCTTTCTGCAGCTTTTTCCATCTATGCTGTATTTGCACAGATGTGAACGAGTGTGACGACAAGCCATGTGAAAACAACGGAACATGTTTGATTACATGGGAGAGTTCTTTTTGCTATTGTAACAAAGGCTACACAGGGAAATGGTGTGAAGCTGGTGAGTTTTGGTTACAATCCATGTTTAGAGACAACACGGATAGTCCAAAGGAGAAGTTTGCACTGAACAGATTTGAAATGTTACACACATTTCAAATTTTCTGCCTCGAATTGCGCAGCACTCTGTGATTAACTCTTCCCAAAGTATTATCTTCTCTTCCAATTATCCCACTGACGTCCACAAACACCCCTTTGGGTCAGATTCCCCTCCTAAATTAAGCTGATGATCAGCTTGGAGATGGAAACTTTCTTACAGGCTAAAACCAGCTTTTCGCAACTCACATAGTGTCAGCCATACAAACCGCCTAATCCCATAAGCCCTCACATTCTGTAAATCACAATACGTCAACAATGCACCATCTGGTAATAGCAACCCCTTTCACAGGCACTTTAAGGTTGTGACAAAGTTGTGAGAAATAGATCCATTTGCATCGTTATATGGTCGGGACCAACTGCATAACATTTGGTGATCACAACTCCGATCTTGTTTATGAATCTATACTTAAAGGCTCACTTTCCAACCAAGGGTGGATTCAAAGGGGTTGGGCTAGGGGAAGGAAGGGAAGCTTTACAATTAGCTCTTTCATTGAGTAAATTTAAGGCTAAAGTGATGCACACTATTAAGCTACCGTCTGATACACTATGTTGGCATTTCAAGTCACGAACGCCACAAGTCTTAGAATGAACGTAGAGTGCATGCACGGGATCCATTCCAAACAATCTTACTTGTGGAGGTGGAGAGTTTGCCCTGCCCTGTTCAGTTTTCTCTCTTACCTCGTGACTACTTGGCTTCGAAGCAGTGTGGATCTTGTATTCTTTCTGCAGCTTTTTCCATCTTGCACAGATGTGAATGAGTGTGATGAAAGGCCATGTGAAAACAACGGAAAATGTTTGAATACATGGGGAAGTTCTTTTTACTACTGTGACAAAGGCTGGCTCTTTTATTGAGTAAATTAAAGGCTAAAGTGTGGCACCCTATTAAGCGACCACCTGATCGATTATGTCGACATTTGGAGTAACGTACCACTAAAATCATAGAATGAACGTAGAGTCCATGAGCAGGGTCAAATTCACACAGTCTTCCGAGTGGAGGTGGAGTGCTTGCCCTGCCCCGTTCTGTTTTCTCTCTTACCTTGTGACTACTTGGCTTGGAAGAAGTGTCGATCTTGTATTCTTTCTGTAGCTCTTTCCAACTATGGTGTACTTGCACAGATGTGAATGAGTGTCATGACAAGCCATGTGAAAACAACGGAACATGTTTGAATACATGGGGAAGATTTTTTTGCTATTGTGAAAGAGGCTACACAGGGAAACGGTGTGAAGCTGGTGAGTTTTGGTTGCAATCCATATTTATAGATAACACGGAAAGTCCAAAGGAGAAATTTGTGCCAAACAGACTTGAAATGTTACTCCCATTCAAATTTTCTGCCTCCTATACCGTAGCAGTCTGCTACTTTCTTACCTTGTGCCTACTTGGCTTGGAAGCAGTGTGGATCTTGTATTCTTTCTGCAGCTTTGTCCATCTTTGGTGTACTTGCACAGATGTTAATGAGTGTGATGAAAGGCCATGTGAAAACAATGGAAGATGTTTGAATACATGGGGAAGTTCTTTTTGCTTATGTGACAAAGGCTACACAGGGAAACGGTGTGAAGCTGGTGAGTTTTGGTTGCTATCCATATTTAGAAATGACATGGAAAGTCCAAAGGAGAAATTTTTGTGAAACAGATTTGAAATTTTACACACATTTCAAATTTTCTACCTCATATACCGCAGCACTCCGTGATTAACCCTTCCCTAAGTATTATCCTCTCTTCAAATTATCCCACTGACGTCCACAAACACTCCTTTGGGTTAGATTCCCCTTCTATGTCAAGCTGATAATCAGCTTGGAGAAGGAAATTTTCTTACAGGCTAAAATCAGTTTCTCACAACTCACATAGTGTCAGCCATACAAATCAGCCATACAAACCGCCTGACCCCATAAGGCCTCACATTCTGGAAATCACCATCCCTCACCAATGCGCCATCTTGTAATCACAACCCCTTTCACGTGCAGTTTAAGGCTGTGACAAGTTTGAGAGAAATAGATCCATTTGCCTCGTCATGGCGTCGGGACCGACTGCATAACATTTGGCTGTCACGATCTCGATCTTGGCTCTGAATCTATACTTAAAGGCTCACTTTCCAACAAAGGTCGTAATGCTGGGAACTTTCCTGTGGATTTTTGTTACATGTTACCTTTATTGGATGACATCATGTATTTCTTAGGTCTTTTTTGGGCTGTAAGAGTGTGCATTTGTTTTCCTGTCATCATTCTGAGATATCTGGACAAAATTTACCAACACAATGTTTTTACAAATTTTACCCATCGGACTGTGCTAGAATTTAGTGGTAACTCTGGCTTTAAATTGTTAGGAAGTCCATCAGCACTATTTCAACTCCTTCGACAGTTTTCAAGGGTGAATTCAAAGGGGTGGGGGCCAGGGGAAGGGGAGGGGTCTTTATAATTAACTCTTTTATTGAGTAAATTCAAGGTTAAAGTGGTGCACGCTTCTAAGCTACCGCCTGATACATTATGTTGACATTTGGAGTAACGTACGGCCAGTCTTAGAATGAACGTAGAGTGCATGCACAGGGTCCAATCCACACAGTCTCACTCATGGAGGTGGAGAGTTTGCCCTGCCCTGTTCTGTTTCCTCTCTTACCTCGTGTCTATTGGCTTGGAAGCAGTGCGGATCTTGTATTCTTTCTGCAGCTTTTTCCATCTATGCTGTATTTGTACAGTCATAACATTTGGCTGTTACAACCGTGATCTTGGCTATGAATCTTTATTTAAAGACTCACTTTCCAACCAAGGTCATAGTGCTGGGAACTTTCCTGCTCTTTCACCAACAATTTAACATAATTTTGGGTACTTCATCTAAGTCCACAGGGTCTTCTGTATGATGATGGGCAGGACTAATGCAGACTGCTCTTAGGTGTAAATAAGGACTTTTTTCTTTTGGAAAGAAAGACGAATTCCAGTCATCCTGTAAGGCTTGTTATCAATTAAACTCCCTGTTGCGGTGACATCCATTTGATTTGAGCATGAAACCATGAAGATATCCGACGGTTATCTCTGAACTTATCTTCTATATACTACTACGCTATCCATTAAAGATGGTGTTAGATTTAGCACATACTTGGGGACAATATGTGCATTCAGGATCTTATCAGAAATTGATTTGGTGTGGCAGTTCTTGGGTCTTCTAATTAATAGCTACACAGGAAGCACGAGATATTGCTTTCCTGTGAAATCCTCTTTCTTCACTCAAGGTCATGCAGATTACTTGCACAAACAGTGAAATAACTGGCTGGTGTAGCCCATGACTAGGTTTGTTGAAGTACTCTTCTTGGGGGTGAAATGATTCATACTGCCAGAATGTCAGAGGTAATTATATGGCAAAATGTAGGATAAAGGACTCTGATTCAGGTGACCAGTCCGCAGGTGCTAATTTTAGCAGATGGTGAACAAAATTATTAACAAATGCTTAATACTCTAACCTGTACTATAGCCCCAGAATTGATGAAATAAACGTCTCTGCAATGTTTTATGTGCAAACATGACTGTGTGGACATGGGTAGCAACATATCATCTGCAACAATATTTGTTTTTCCATCACAATGATTTACAGTAGTTAAAAGCACAGAATCAAAAAGTTTTAGAAAATCTTATTACTTGCAGTGCATGCATCCATAGCCGGCCTTGAATGAGCAATAGTAACTTGCCGTCTTTTGCTACATCAGTCTGAACTTAGTCTTCATCATGTGAGATTGTTGTTCTATTAACTACTCAGTGAATAATGTCCTACCATGCTCGGTGAAGTTCTAGAAAATGAGGTCCCATTTTCACAAAGAATTGGGCTGTTTTTCCAAATCTTAAGGTGTTGATCAGTCTGCCAGAGTCCAAACCCTGAAAATGGGAAGACAGACTTATACCAACTCCGGTAGATCTGTTTTTGTTTTTTATTTCCTATGGGGTATCAGAATGGTAACATATACCCCTATACCTGTATACCTGTTCGACTTCTCTTTTACAATGTTGCTTTCTTAGGAACTTAGTCTAAGGACTGTTCTACTTCAGTATAGCACCAAAATTTATAATCTGCTGCTTCCCGGTACAGAAGTCACAATCGTCACTCTAATGCAACATGTCTAAATATTGTTGGAAGTTACTTTGGCACTTGCAAAGTTATGCAAAGGCAAATTAATTTGGCGCTTTGCCCTTGTGTGCATCTCTTTAGCTATACATAGAGCAATCAACGTAAATATGTAACCTGGAAATGACTTTACTTTGCTGTGGATATGATGGACAGAGCAAAAAGCTTCCCATTACTGTGTTTCCTCTGATAGCACAAAGTTACCAACAGACCATCTGTCTGTTGGTAACTTTGTGCTACCAGAGAATGGAATGAAACTGCTAGCCAGAGCCTGCAATCATCCACAACATGCAAAAACACGTCCAGAAAATCCAATGACCATTTCATCAAATTGATCAGGCAGGAGTGGATGCTGGCTGCGCTACCTTGGAACTCTGTTTTTACTTAAAGCTGTCAACAGGCAAAGTTCTTCTAAACTCTTGCTGACGCTTTCCTTAGCGGTTTTGCAGCCTCTGCATATTTGTTTAAAGAGTGTGCACCGAGGTCTGTTCAACTAGTTTCACTTTTGTAGATGTGAATGAATGTACTGGTGGAAATCACACTTGTCACGTCAACGCAACATGTATAAATTCCCAGGGAGGTTACCTCTGCACATGCAATGGAGGCTTTACAGGAGATGGTACTACTTGCACAAGTAAGGAATTTACAGCAATCATCCTCTGGCAGGTTTTTCTCATATTAGGTCAAATTGGTTGCCGAGGAACCCAATATCCCACTGCATGGTACAGACTATTTCCTACTCAAAAGTTCTTTGTTTCAGTTCTCAAGTATATTAACACCACCAGCTCCCAAAAACAGATTTAGAAAAAGGTTCCCCTGCAGTTAAAGTGGCAAGGACAAAGGAGAGGGCCCCTGACTGAATGAGAAGTTTTGTCTAATCTTCACCTGAAGCTTGCAACAATAAAACGTTGAAATGGACACAATTATATCAGTGTGATTCCTTCCTTTTTGAAACTTTGACTATAGTTGTGCAGTCAAATCATTTTCGTTCAAAACAAATGGTGTGCCAATAGCGCACTTATGGTGCTTTGCACTAATTGTAAATCACCACTGGATCCATTCACAGGCACTGGCAGTCGTGTCATCACTGTGATCGCATGATGCATGCACTGGGATAATTCTACTGCTAGCCAGCACTTGTCAGGAGCCACACGTGTATGTGTTATTGAGCGTTTTTGTGCGACACTTGAAAGATTCTCTTGCATGTTAAAGTCATTCATTCAGGCCTGTAAGGTCTGGAGCACCTAGATCATCTAGCATATCCTATTTATAGGTGTTTCACCAGCCCATCTGGTGATAATCACTGAAACATTCAATAAATAGTAAAGGCCAAGCAGCTGACACCAGATCGAAGGGCAAAAATCTTGAGAAGCTACGCTAGAGTTACTGTAAGGCAGCATATTTTCACTCATGCCACGGGAATTCGTAAACCAGCTCTCCATCCCGTCTGAAGAGAGTCCTGCAAACCTTTATTCACTGAACTTCAGCTGCAAAGTTGAGGGTCTACATACTCAGGTGATCCATTGTACAAGTGAGTAGCAATCAGGTCCGCTCTTTAATAGATTTGCAACAGAGTGAGCTCAATCAAGCTTGGAAGCTGTATGGGTCTTAGATCTTCGGCCCTTGTAACAGGATGGTCTTGTTGATGTCTTGGGTTTTGTTGTTCTGTTTGCAAAGCATGAAGAATCATACAGAGAACTATCAACAACTGTTTGGATGCACCTGTTACCACCATAGATACTAGGCTTACATGCACCAGGCTTGGTGTATACATTTTGATAAGAAAAAAAAATAGATGTGAAGAGTGCTCGCTGGCAGCTCTACTGCCCCATTGCCTGACAAGATTGTATGGGAATTGAATGTCTAAGTTAGCCATAAGCGTGGGTTCTTGCCAAACATACGTGCGACACAGATAGACAGACAGACATGTACAGACAGACAGACAGACAGACAGACAGATGGACAGACAGACAGACAGACAGATAGACAGACAGACAGATAGACAGACAGACAGACAGACAAAAAGACAAACACACACGGACAACCAACAATGGGTGTGCATATTAGACTCTCGCAGGTTTTACATGCTTGTAACTGCACTGCCTTGGTAGACAGCACTGATCAGTGTGGCCTTGAGATTTGCACTCTGATTTGTCACATGACACCCTGTAGATCTACAGGCATTACATTTCGAAGTGTTTTGACTCTTCGTATCATTGTAACGTCAACACTGTGCAGCAGTAGAGAAATGCAATTCTACTGTAAAATGTCTTGCATATACATGTAGAGTTCTGTAGTGTGGTGCAGAGGTGAGATATCATTGAGCATGTCATGATCATGCACATTTTGGCCTTAGCCTACCTGTTGTCTTCATCGCGATCATGGCCCAGGGCTCCTGAGTAGACTATAAACCAAACAAGCTGTGATAAGCTGGGCTGCTTCACTCAAAGTCTGTAATCATTGTACCTCAACTGTGAAGTTGAACACCTGCAGAGCCGCTTAAGGTCCAGATCAGTGATTGCTGGAAATCATAATGGTATCATGGCTTTTCCTCACCTTGTTTATCATGCAACAAAGTGCGGTAGACAAACATGGGAAGCAGGAGTTGCAGCAAAAAGACCACACAACCATGTATCAACAACAGTTGGCATGCTTCAGCATATTTAGCTGTAGACCACCGTCTATTCCATTACATGTCAGGTGCAGCCTCCTCGATCCAAACAATTGCATCGAGTAGGCTATACCTACTTACATCGAGGGAAAACTGCTCGTATGTGACTACCCAAGATGCACCATTCACATACAATCCTGTCAGTTGTCCGGTGGCAGAGCTCATCAGAGTGGATGGAGTGAGCCTTGCACGTTGTCATACATAGCCGAGCATGGGCTATGATCTAGGGCTCTACGCTGTTCAGAGCTGTCAAAGTCCCTTGGCTGTACATGCTGCATGCTACTTCCACTGCAACTTGTACTGCAGAACAAAAATCGGCACTCCTTCGATATACTGCCTACCTCAATGATTTAATCTGCTTGAATACACAGCCTATCTGAGAAAGATCCATCAGGCGCTATACAAAATAAAGCCGTGATGGCATTTCTTAAGATATACTCAGAATAAGTCATAGCTTCAGCAGAAATAGATGAAGGTGCCCAAATCTTGAACTCAGAGCAGTCAATATTGCCAACAGCAACTTTGTACTCTAACTTAAGGGTTTGTGGAAGATTGGCATGGACTTGCTCCCTTGTTGGTCATAAAATGAACTGCGAGAATTCATATCCCAGAAAGTTAATCTAAGTTTTTAAAATGGCCAACACGTGGGACACAGGCGATAGCTGGAATCTGCTACAGAGATTTCAATTCTGCAAATTCAGGTACAATTTCCCCAGTAACAGAAAAAATATCTGCATCTGACACAGCCCTTTTTCTTCCTCTTTTCATCAAACTCACATTTTCACTTCTCAGTTCCATAGGTGAGGTATAAACAATCTTGCGTACCTCTAAAGCTGCTGAAGATGCTCTGATATGTCTAGTAGTTGGAGATCCCAGTATAAAATGAAATTCCTTTGGATAAAGATGTTCCTGTTTCTAGCAACCTTTCAGGGAAGCATTCTCTCTCCCTCCTTCCCCTCCCCTCCACCCTCCCCGCAACCTCAGTGCACTACACACAGGGAGTAACTAACCAATGGTCAAGACCAATGACAACAATGGTACTCCCAGCATTCAGAGCAAGATCTACCTGCAATACTGGCAAAACATTTTCATTTGCTACTGTTTTAACAGAGCTTGAACCAATGGAAGATGTCCTGGGCTCTTGGCCATTGGGAGGGCTATATTTCATCACTGATGAATATTATGGCAGATGATGGCTTCATTTTACAAGTCCATTTGCAATGGTATGCCGAGTTGAAGCGTCACAACACAGGTCCGTTGTGTAGACGTTGTGCCAGAAAATTGTTTGCACATGAAATTTGTTCTCCTATCTCCCGCCGGAAAAATGCTATAGGCACAAACTACGGTAGAAGTTATGCTCACCAGTGTAAACCCCTTCTGATAAACTCTTTGAATCTACTCCTACGAATATATGCAACCCTGCAGAATTGATAAAACTGTGCTTTGCCCAATGAGCACTTACAACCAGTTGCCATGCAATGGTCGTGACATCCCATGAAAGAAACGAAGAGACTCTCTGTAACTTCCAAAAACTTTCCAGCAAGCAGAGCACCTCATCCATAGTTTCACTGCTTGGTTTGCTCCTCAAAAGCTTGTGGTGTGGTCGTCATTTTTGGTCACATGCAAGCATGTCACCATTTTACAAAATCCTCAGTATAAGGCCAGTGAGGGCTCCATGTGCACGCCCCTTGCAATTGTGGCGCGTTCGTCTATCTGTGTGTATTTCCGTGGATAAGTCCGGTTTCCTTACACCTTAAAAGAACTGCTCGCTTGTGGCTTACTCTAATACACAATGTGTATTTAATCCTATTGGTGGGGAGTTGCTAGCACACACTCTTCGCTTCTCTCTTTTCTGATCAAAATGTATGGATTGAGCCTTGCATATGGAAAGCACAGTGGTCAACAGCTGCATTTCAACAGTCAAAGATATTTGGCTCTGTTCTACTTCCTAGCTCTTACCGTATTTTCAAAAGAACAAAATGGCAGGCGGCCACATGACCATCTGAATAAGGGGGCAAGCACCAGCACACTTGGTGCACAATGGTGAAATGCAAATTCACAGTCAAACAAAGGCTTTCAGTGTGAAGTGAGGAACCCGTGCAGTCTTAACATTTGAAGTTCAGTGAATAGCTGGGGTGCACTGCTTCTTTGTGGGTTAATCAAGCACTTGGGAAAATCACTCTCCCTTACAATTTAGTTCCCTTAGATAGGTTTCACTCAGTCTAGCAGCGTAGTCTTTCTGCAGTAGATTTCGGTGTGGTGCCTGGCACAAGTACCAGTCCCATCATGATTGCCTCCAACTGAAACATTCATGAATATTAGATGCTGGATGATCTCTGACCTTCACACTATGTACGTCTACATGTAGGACGTAACAGGAGCCTGTATCTTTCAAGTGCTAGTGTCGAACACATGGAGTCACATGACTATGACACGTGATCTTTTTCTGATTTCGTAAATTAAGAAATAGTAGTATCTAGGTGAGCACTTGGTTTTTCAATCTTTTCCATGGTTAAATCGAGATTGGTCTATGAAAGAGGATGTATTTTGCCCCACAAAGATTGTTCTATGTAATTCAAATCTTAAGCTAAAGTGTGACACTTACTTTGGAGCCAATTTGAATAGTCTAAACTGTTTTGGGGGCCAAAACAGATACAGCCAGCAAGGCTTGCTGTCTCACTTTGCAAAGGACTCTATGGTTAATGCAGCTTTTTTTAACTAAAGAGAGAGAATTCCTGTGGAGCCCTGGCTAGAATTGGCCTTGCAGTGGGTTGCCCAGTGCTGTGGAGCTCAGAGGAGCTCGAAGGCCTGCAAGAGCTCCATGCGCATGCACCTCAATTGTTTATTGTTGTCTATCAAAGTTCTGACATAAAAATTTCCTTTATTTTCCAAATTCTGAACAGAACTATGCCCCAGTGTAATACCACCTGTTAATGGCTATGTTTCAACTCAGAAGGCTTCACCGTTTACAGTGGTGAAATTTGGTTGCAAATCAGGCTTTGGTTTGTCAGGCAGCCCATCAATGTTATGTCAACGCAACGGACAATGGAATGCAACTGTCCCAGCATGTCTTCGTGAGTATTTATCAGTTAAAACGCCCTTCAGCAGACGTGCAATAAAATTAATTACCCGGGCTGTTTTGTGTGTATTTCCGTGGAAAATGTGCTGTCTGAGTTGGAAGCACCCTTGATTTTAGTCCTGGAAAATCAGGGCTCTGCCAAAAATAAAATACACAACACCAATTATGTGGCAGTGAAAATTGTGCATGTGCTGAGGATTTTCTTTGAACCAAACAGATCTTGTCTACATGCCAAAATGAACAGATAACTCACAACAGTAGCTGATAAAATAATTAGTCTGACCTAGGGACAATTTGTTTCAAGAGCCAGTGTAGCACAATGTCAATCTGCAGTTTAAGAGTGATACCAAAATTAACCTCTGCCACATTCTATTGATGAAAGCATCAAACAGTAAACAGTGTGATGGATAGATATTCCTTTTCTAGAGTATTAAGCTTGCCCTGAAGCATGGATAGTCAGTTCAGTGTCCTTTTTTGTCCAGATGCGATACACATATACACTGCAAACATGAACAAAATAGTTCCTTTTCTTTAAGTTGGTGCTTATTGCAATCTAACATGTACCGGCCAAAGCCTCTCCATAAAGTTATCTCCATGATTCAAAGACAGTCTAAAGCACCAAAATCACATCACATTGCTAACCTGCCTGTCATTTCTTTCCTGTCACCTGTGCGTTTTTCTGCGCATACTTTTTGGAAGAGTCTTTACTCTCCGATGTCCTGTACTATGCCGAGTTCAGACTGGGTACCACGTATGATTCCCAGAGAACAACGTTGAACGACATAGAAAACCAGGTACAGCTTCAATTTATTTTTTTTCATCTGTTTAATAATTTTGGTACATAGTCAGAAAACACCAACTAACTTGACATGTGCACCAATACTCAAAGTTCAAGATAAGATTTCATTCTGGGACCTTTATACTTTGCCATTAACAATTCACATCAACATGTTTGTCCAAGATATTCTGAAGACTACCAAAAACATCAGATCCTTGTGAAATCATTAGGGGCATAAACCAAACATTTTCTCTTTTCACCAGCGGGCTGGCATCCACAGCAGACAAGAACATGAGGAGGCACAATGCCTAGATGAATGAGAATCATGATCAAGATCTTAACTGCTAGACCAACCCACCAGATCAACAAAGCTGTCTTTGTGACCAGCTTTGTGGTGCTCAGAAATTGATTTTCATTCAGGTTAATGCTGGATCGCCACAGTTTTGAGTCTGCTGTGTATTCCAGGTGCAGAAAATAGACAAGCATGGATTTTGGATTGACCTGACAAGAACAGTCTTTCAAAATTATAGGGGACTTGCTGAATCAAACTGACAAATGCACAGTAGAAAGGGTTAAAAATACAACCCACATTATTTCCCTTCCAATAATATTGGAAGACAAGCCTGACGATTGGATCAAGCTCAGTGGTGCAGGTCGTTAGTATGCTCAATTTCTCTTCAGAGGGTGTTGAAGGGTGGCAATTCGTCGTGGATTGAAAACCACTCAGGAGCTTGCTTTCTAACTAATTTTGGGAGGCCCTGCCAGACCACTATCCAGAATCTTAAAATAAATTGGGGAGGAGTAACCTAAGGCTATCCAAAAGCCATCAGTTAGCTCAGCATTTGCACCTGGCCAGTACACGTCTATTGCCTTTTAGTAATCACGATCCTGGTCATTACTATAATAACAGATCAAATTTTGGACATTGATTTTATTCTGTTTATCAACTTGATAAAAGTCAATTCAAACAATCTTTCAAATGCGTTTCTTTGACCTCTTCATCAAGCACACCGACTGCTGTTAAACTATGAAATTAATGTGCATTGATGACTGGTCATAATGTCCATCATTGCAGGTAACAAGTAACCTGAGGAACCTTCCAGGTTTTATCAGTGAGCTGACCGTATCAGGAAAAACAATAAGGTAGGAATCCAGTGTGGTTAGCTGTGAGCAAATACTTACTTGGCTGTATTACGTTATGCCTTGAGTATAAAAATCCTTATTCAAGTCGGTTTGTGCTTATGTCCAAGAAGGGCTCTCATTCCGAGATAATATGGCCAGTACAGAAAACAGTAAATTTTTCTTTCCTACAGGAACCGCACATTATATGGAACAGTAGCAGTTTATGCTCTCATGGATGTCATGGTGAAATACACAACCAAGTTGCACCCTTGTTCCTCAAAAAACCTTCAAAGTTTGCAGATGGTCATAGCTTCAGCTGCCACTTGGTCAAGTGCATACTTAGCTCAGTATGCCTCCAATGCTGTGGTTCGATGTTATGGTAAGGTGGAGTCTGAGAATGCATCTAAAATGTTTAAATGTCTGTCATATATATTTTCACATATCGACTTCCTTTGCAAAAATATTTCAGGCACTTGCCCGTCTGAGGAAACGGCTGGCCAAACAGGAAATTACACTTGGCCTGAAAGAAGCAAAAACGAGACTGTTCCTCTAAACTGCACAATACCCTCTAATAAGCTTGCCTGGAGATCATGTGTTATTTCAGTAACAAGTGGTGCATTTTGGACTGACACAAACACAGAAAACTGCAGTATTCTGGGAAGAAACACCGCTTCAGTAGTCCTCGGTGATTTGGCAAAGGTAAGCACCCAGGTGATTTTAAAGCACTCTGGTCATTTTAAATAGCTTCTCTTCATGCAGACACTAGAAAAAAATTAAATGCGGCAGTTCCTGTCTTTGCAGCATGGCTGGTTACAACATGTCATAAAGATAGAGTTTTTTCTCTTTCTTTTTATTCTCATAACCAGAGCAATACCGTGGGCAACACAACTGCAGTAAATGTATCAGAGCAACTCCGCAATCTGACCAATGAGCTTGCAGCATCTGATTCTGGTCTAAGTGTCAGGGATTTAAAGAATACTGTGAAATTAATCACAGACCTTGCTGAAACTCTCCCAGCACTCAGATGGGATGACATTGGCATGGTATGAAACAATCAGAGCGACTTTCTGTATTGTTTCATCAAGATGACAAACTGCATGTATTTTCCTCAAAGCCTAGGGTAATGAGCTGTCCAGAATAGACCAGTTGCCTAAAGATATTGTTTGGATAGGAGGTTTGTGGGAAATGGTGAATAGATCTACTTTTTTAGACAATGTGAGTAACTGTTAACATTGATCTTTTATTATTGTAATAGGATTAAGAAAAAATCACGATGCTTACTGAGGTCAGGCTCCCAATGGAGGGTTAAAACATCCAGAAGTAGTACAAAACCCTATAATAAGATTAAACGTGCTCTCTTGAGAGGAAAGAGGATCGAAAACATATGAAGGATGACAAAGAGTAATGCTCCCACAAATCAGCTTTAAAGACAGAGATGATATTCATTTGATTAATGTCACCAGGAGGATTATTGTCCAAATCATGGCCCTGAGGAAAAATGACAAAAGCGGTCCAGATTTTAAATCAATAGGTAAAGGATACCTCCTTCCTTAATGCAGTACTGGTTAGTTTCTTTAAATGTCATTTGCCAAAGTTCTTCAATATAACCAGAATCCGTCTCCATTCCAATATGTAAAAAGTGCAGACATGTCAGATGGTCCATTCTTGTTTCACTGTGATAATTTTAGGTAATGTGTCTAACAGAAGCAATCTAGCAATCGCTGGAAACATGAGATGCTGTTACCCTCAGACTTGGCATCTAGACAACATGACAGATCGGATGGCAGCAAAAGTATTCTTGAAGGTACCTTTGTTAAGCAAGCAACAGATTTTAGTAAACACATGGAATCTTCTTGTTCAGTGAGTCTCACCATGCTTATGTGGTGTGACCATATTAGCAACTCATTGAAGATTGTTGCTAGCCTCCTCCCTCAAATGGACCAATAACTCCAATCAGTTTGGAGTTTTGGGGAAAACCTCTTCTCAAGCAATCTGCAACAGTTGATGTTATCAGAAGGGAAAAATATTGCATCTCTGGGTTTCTTGCATGTCCTATGAAACTCGCTTATGGTAGTGACCTTGTGAAATCAGCCCACTTGCTTTCTGTACAGCTAGACAGAAACTGATGAGTTTTATATGTTAAGGCTGTGTGAAAGTAGCCCAATTTGTATCCTCCATATGTATCACGGGACATTAACAATGCTCACTTTTCAAAACTGCAATCCTCAAGCATCTACAGCTCTAATTGAGGCCAGTATGGCCCAAGGCTTCAGAAATTTTCAACATACATAGTCGCATACATGGACTGGAATTTCGTACTGCCATTTGTGAAATGAACACTTCATTTTAAAGTTATGCCCTATTTATATGATCACTTGTAAAATTGGATTAATACAATAGTACACTTTTCTCACACAGCATTCCGAAAAAACTGCAGTACAGGTTTTGAAAATTGTATACAATGCCAAAATGCCAACTTTCAGGTATATAGAATCAAACAGAGAGCTGTAAGTGCTCTAAAACTGTTGAAATTTTAGATTTTGAACAGCCATTTCTTGCCTTTCTGGGTAAGAAAATATTTCACATTTCCGTTTAGAAGGTTCTAAGATTATTACATGATGATGTTTTTCAAGTGTAAAAAATTGAATGAAATTGAGGGCTCAGTATCTGACATGTTCTAGATGGGATAGCCATACCTTAAGCAAAGGTGTTTGGGCTATCAAGCCACAGGGTTATCCTTCATGGTTATGGGACTTCTCTCATTTGTGTCAAGCTGCCCTTGTTGCTGTTCTGTTTTGGAGGAGTCAAGGACTCGTTCTGGTCAAAAAATTGGGGCCTTGTTTTGCTCTTCCTAAGCTCAAAGAAGATAAAGATAAAGTAATCCTAGGGTTTGTCCATGTTGTAGCCTCACTAAAACGCACGCATAAACACGGTCCCCATTGCCAAAACCACCAAACCCTCTATCACATCCTAAATCCTGCTCTCACTTCCTCAAACAAAGCCGTTACACCTGGC
>JAOWAW010003251.1:0-18703 GCA_028565695.1 Nicola tetela | reverse complement strand
TATATATATATTATTTATTTATTCAGATTTGTTTTGAGAGGGTTGTCCAATAGCATTTTGCTAATTGGGGGACTCTCCTCTTGAAATTTAAATTACAGCAACATGGATAGACCAGAGGAGCATCTGCCATGCTCGAAGAAACAACTTAGTACAGACCGGAAAGAGAAATATATATATATATATATATATATAGATATATACACTTAAAGTGCACAATTTGTACAACCAGCTCCCTCCTTCTTCTCCAACAAACACACACTGGGCAAGGTTCAGAGGTTTGGAGTTCTGAAACATTTCGGGCCACTATGCACTATGACTGACGAAGGGCATAGTGGCCTGAAACGTTTCAGAGCTCCAAACCTCTGAACCTTGCCCAATGTGTGCTTGTTGAAGAAGAAGGAGGGGGCTGGTTGTACGTGTTGTGCACTTCAAGTATATAGGTGTGATGAACCTCTGGCAAGTCTGTAAGTATATACAGTATGTATATATGTATATAATAGAACCCAAGTTGGATGTTTCTATACAGAGACAGAACTGAGTATAAAAACTGAGGCGAAGTCAAGGTTTTTCTTCGAGATTCTATCTCTGCACATGGAAACTTCCAATGAGGGTTCTATTATACTTAGAACCAACTAATAAAAACCCAAACACCAATGCTTGTCCTCTGAGTCAGAGTCCCTCACACAATTCCATGATCCAAAGGATGCTTTTATTTCTGTATAAAAGTAATCTTTCAACGTATAAAAACCACCTTAGGATATATAAAATTCATCTTAATAAAAGCCACCTTTTTAGATTTTGATCGCCGAAAGATGACTTTTATACAGAAATAAGAGTATCCTTTTGAATCATGGAATTGTGTGTGGCTTTTTATTAAGGTTCTAAATAAATATATATATATATATACATGTATATATATGCAGTTATATATATATATATATATATAGCCATAGCTGTTGTTGTGTGTATGTCAATAGACATGTTCTCACCACAGCAAATATTTCACACGCAAAGGGCGATCAACCATGCAACTTACGCAAAATAAGAGGCAATCTGACTACATCAACACGCGTGTGTGGACTCAAGCCCACACCTACCAGACCAGAATCACTCGCATAATCCACTGTACCATCATCGCATCTTCATTAAATTTTTTGTCATGTGCATGCTGTGCTGCATGCTGGCGCTGTCTTTTTGCTGTTTCTGCTGCTGATTGAGATGCATCATAACTTAAGCTTACCACCCAATTCAACAGATTTCCTTGGGTATTAGACCAGACAAAAAAAGTCAAATGCCTGGCTCTTGACCACGGGCCAGTGGATCCACTGGTCACTGGCCTACTGTCACGTGATTGGCAATAAAACTACAAAAAAAGGGGTGATCGCCTTAGACAGGTTTTACAGTTTTTACTGTACTGTAAAAATAATCTTCGCCATTTACCCGCCTCTATCAGCTCCCTTAAATTTTAAGAAAATGGCGATTGAACTTGGCTTGGCTTGGCGACTCCAAGAACGCAGTCATCGATCTGCAACACTGCGCGTTGCGCGATTGCTGTATGTTTAGTTTCTTTCTCTGTGACTCTAGTAACGTCTTAGCTTTGGCCTAGCATTGCGTTGCTCCCTTTCGGGATAAGATCTTCGACTTATAAAAACCGTCCTGAGCGTTGGTGAGCAGTCAGTAGTCGGCCACTTTGCTGTGCAGTAAACACTCCTCACGTTCTGCTCAAGTGCAGGCCACCGTTTTTGTGGTTGTGTTTATTGCCTGCTTGTTTGTTGAAAGACAAGTGAAGACATTGTGCTCTTAGCTTTGCAAGAAGCTCTTGACGGCTTGCATTCACCATGAATCCTATGGCGCAGGTTAGTTATTTGGTATCGGTGAAACATTTACGATGTGGCAACAATAGATTTTACAATGTAATATCACCTGCCTGGGTATAGTTAACGTTTGTCTCATTATTAGTTCTTCCCAACGTCAATACATTCTCAGCTAAAGTCGTTGTTGTTGTAGGCTTTTTCAATGACCAACACAACTCTCAGCCAAAGCAGTATACTGAGTGGAGCACAACTTAGTGGTGGGTCGTCTGACCTCTTTCAACATTCGCTTTATCAGCCGCAAAGAGTTGGATCTGTACAAGGCCAAAGCCTTATGGCTGAACAGCCGACATCCTCCTCCGTGTCTGGTACACCGTCAACGAGCTCAGCAACCTCAAGCAGCCAAACACCACAGCACGGACAACATATGGCTCAAACTTCCAACCATACGCCTCTAAGCCTTGCTGTAGGAACTCTAGCTTCGACGACGACGAATACAGGCTCAGCGGGTTTAGATAGTAGCTCGAGCGTAACTCAGGCAGTTCAACTGCAGAGCGGCAGTCAGCAAAGTGCGAGTATCACTGCCACCATAGACAAGGAGAGAATTTACCAATGGATTAACGAGTTAACAAATCCCGAAACACGAGAACATGCGCTGTTAGAATTAAGGTAAGCAGGAGAAAGAGTGTGCGACTGCGATCAAGATGTTTCTGTACATGATGAAAACTTCCATGGTTTGTTTGAGTGAGAACGTAGAGAAGAGTAAGAATTATTCTTTCTCAAAGTAAAATCATGGTAGGCAAACAGGACTTTTGGGGCCAACTGTACAGACATTCTAGTGAATTGCGCGGAGAAAGTAAGGATGACTGTGCCAACTTTTGCAGTGGCGGTTCCAGGTGGAAGCAGAGTGGGAGAGGGTACAGACTGTGAAGGGGTCCGGAGTCCTGTGCCGAAAAAATCGAAACTTAAGGTTGCTAACCTAAGGAATTGGTATATGGTAGAGGTCTTTCATCATGTATCATCAACCAATAACTATATTGAGTATTCACTGTGCACATACTAGAAGATATGTGTGCCTGTCAACATGCAACAGATGGACTGTAATGTGTGATGCCTGAACTGAACTTTTACTGTTGAAAAAGTTGGAGTGGCTGATGGGGGCACATGCCCTCTTCCCACCCCCTAAATCCTCATTGTCTGGTGTTCTTTTTCCTGGGCATTTTGCTATTAGTAATTAGTGTGTTATATCTGACCCACGCGTCACAGTACCCATCCACATAGTCTGTTCATGCAGCTTGTTCAATAAGATCCTTTGCCACAGATGCTGTTCTAATCAGTAGTTATGCTGCAAAATAGCCTGCAAAAGCGTGGATGGGAAAATGGTCTATAGGAGCACCCTTAAAGACTGTCACACAAATTGATTCATTACCTGGATGTTATGTTGATCTTTGCAAAAAATCTTTTTTCTTTTGTTGCTTTTGTAGTAAGAAGCGAGAATCAGTACCAACCTTGGCACCCCTGCTTTGGAATTCATTTGGTGAGTCATCTTTAATTGTGTCAGGGTAAAGAAACATAACCGTTGCAATCGAGGAAGACCTAGTGACAGCTACTGTAATTCTTAAAACAAATTCGTTAGTGGTTAATTTTTTTTTCTATTTTCAGCACCAGAAACAAGTACCTAAATTAAAGTGGTGCGGAAAGTTTTGTGCACATGTGTATAATACATTATTATACCATGGTGCTGAAATAAGTGCTGAAATTAAATTGCTGGTGAAATCAGAATTTGTCCCCTACTGCTGAAATTTTTCACTACCAAAATTTACAAGTGGTGCAGGTGCATGGAACCCTCACAGGCCCTTCCTACATATTGGTAGACCCAGGAGAAAACTTTGGGATCTACCAAGAGAGATCAACCATCGTGGATGCTAGTCCTTGTATCGTGAGTACAAGAGACATGAATATGGTTCATACCAAGCTGACACCATTGCTGAGAGCGTACAAGGACATACACCATACTGCTTTGTACGCTATTGTGCTGGAAACCATGTTTTTTCAAGAAGAAAGCACCACCAACTGTAAAGGACAGCTGAGCAAAGAACAACCTTTCCTCACTCCCAGGCCCAAAAATTTAGTACTTATATCAGGTAAGTATATACTGGTATTTTGTCAAAACATCACTCTTCACCAGCACAAATTTAAATTTGTTTGGCAACGTTTCAGTCGGTCAGCTCTGATCTTTGTCAGGCAAAAATAACCCTTCGACAATTCTTGCAAATGATGGTATCAATTCGCTCGTCATCAGTTGGTGAGTTGCCTGACCCAACCTCTATTGACAGATGTATCGACTGATGTGTTTGCATCACGAATCAGCTCGCCCATGACATGCATGTACATCAACATGGACATCACTGATCTCGTTGCTTGATACACATCGCAACTTGGTCAGTCCCAATGCAGAGCCTTGCAAAAAAAAAAATGCAAAGCCTTGTAAAATGTCTTGGGTTGTCACACACAACAGTTGCCAAAAGAGAAAGTAGGCACTCAGTAGAGTACTCTGAACATATTACGTGTAATTGGGGGAGGGGGGGGGGGGGGTTGTGGCCCCCGTAATCACAGCCCTGGGACGAACTCACACACAGACGGATGCCCAATAATATCTGTGGGAACCCCTCTCCAGTCCCTACTGAGTCTGACTCAGGTTAATAACCACTTTTTCATTCATTTCTCAGAGAAGTAATAGTTATATGGAGTTTTCAGTAAATTACTGCTCTTTCCAGGCTGAGCCTTATAAGGAAAAAATGGATAGGATGAAGGGCTGTGGAGAGTGAACCAGTACTGATTGTATGGTTGGCCAAATATCAATGCAATTTTGATTAAGGTTACGTTTCAGGTAAAACAAGCTACTTGTAGCTGCATTCAGGACACAGCTTGAGGTTCATAGACCTGTAATTATCACATCCATCTACGAGGCGACAGTGATGCTGCTATTGATGAATCATGATCACAGTTGTCATGCAATGTCACTGTCCAGCTCTGGCGCCGCACTGACAAACTAACAGCTTAAAAGAAGTGGTTTCGTGTTGAGTTTCATGACTCCCACTGAACACGATCCAATATCTGTGTCTGTAAACCATCATGATGTTTGGTCGCCTAATTGCTTCATCACCTGAGGCTTAAGTTCACTGGGCACTCTCTCAGCCAGTGAAAAAAATGAGAAATAATTGGTTATTCTTTTAGATAGTGGTTGGGATTTTCCTGGCCAGAATGATCTCAGTGAATATGACTGAGATCATTCCACAGTCTTTTCATCAGTCTTGGTTTGTCTCTCATTTGTTATGTTGGGAGAACTTCCCAACTGTTCAGCTCTTCATACATTGTGTTTTTTTTTGTGTATATATATTTGTGTGTGAACACATGTGCCAATTTCAACCCTGTGTCCTTGTTTATCAGTTTGTTCACTGTGTTTAGCTAAGTGTTCACTATTATGAGTCTTGGTCCTCGTTTTTTTGCCTAATTCAGGTGTTGTAGCAGCTCTGTTACAGGAAATCATGATGGTTTATCCTATGATCAATCCACCTACTCTCACTGTAAGTGCCAGAAGTTTCTTTTTGTTTAGTAACAGGAATGAGCTTGTGCAATAAAGCAGATATGGGTTGCCAGAAAAGTTATAACTTCCAGTAAGACTGGGCAAAAGTAGCCTCTGTGAGTGGGTAATGGTTTATGGGCATGACATATTTTGTCAACACTGAATTTTTCTTGGCTTGATTGGAATGTCTTGATTGGCTTTTGTGTGATCCAGGCTCAACAGTCCAACCGTGTGTGCAATGCTCTAGCATTACTTCAATGCATTGCCTCACATCCGGACACACGTTCACAGTTTTTGGGAGGTAAGTTCCCTTTAGTCTTGTATATGTCAATTTATGGAAACTTAAGGTCTTTTGTTTTGTCCAGCTCACATTCCGCTTTATCTGTACGGATTTCTTCACACATCAAGCAAGGCAAGACCATTTGAGTATCTGCGGTTAACCAGCCTTGGTGTTGTTGGTGCTCTTGTCAAGGTAAAGAACAAAATACCAATTGCTAAATGGATAGATGTCTTGTTTTGTCATGAAATTTTGAACTGGCCTTAGCATGATAGCGGGACAAAGTCCCATTGTCCCTACACTCATCCCAGTGTCAAGCATTGCTGTCAAGAGGGAGGTTAGCTGAGAAAATCCTGCATCACTGTGGTCACCACTCGTGAACCATTCATCACGTCACTACAAGAAGGTTAGGTGATTTGGGATGATCCAAATACAGAAATGAGCATTCATTGATGTGTATACATGTTTAGATGTCTATGAACATATTAATATACACAGTTGTTTACACATGCTTAGATGAATACAATGCTTTTAGATGTTTCGAAATGTGTTCTGTGTGATCTAGTCTACACAGCAGCTTTAGATCGACATGTAGATCTTCATGGTACAACAGTAGAGGGTAGATCTCTAGTCTGGCATGTGGAAGTACTGTGGCGAACTTGTAGTGGTCCATGTCATTCTTCAGTGCACCTGGTGTAGCACATTGCAATATGTGGTTGCGTTCCACATGAGGCCTGCCACTGATGGCCATGTCTTTGCATGATGTTGATCAACAACGAAGATGAGCAGCCAGTGGGCTATTTTTTTTTCTTTTGTATGTTTGAAAAAAAAGAAAATTGACAATGACCATTTGACAACAATTAAAAAAATATTCCTGGGTGGGAGGGGACAAGAATTATCTAATTTTTTTACTTAGCCTTAGGTATTTTAGTGGATACAGCTGGTGTCTTTCAATATTATCAGACACACAGATGGCTGATGAGCATGGGTAAATGGGTTGGTCAGTGGTAGTGCCCTGGCCATCTGTCAACTATTACTACATTGTGTCTCTCACTCCCCTTCTCTCTCTTCTTGTATGAGAATATTTGTAAAGCTTGAAACTTCTCTGCCTCTCTCTCTCTCCCTCTTTCTTCTCTGCCTCTCTCTCTCTCTCTGTCTGTCTCTTTCTTCTCTCTATTTTTTTAAGTTGATAATGCATAAAATAGTATTCCACAAGAGAGGTTGGTGATGCACATTTTGTGTAGTTGTGTTGTAAAATACTGGACTATGCTATTTATTCCATTTTATTTTCATTTGCTTGGGAGACAGTCTTTGTGTGCCACTGCTCTTTCCAGACTGATGAGCCAGAAGTGATCAACTTTCTGTTGACAACAGAAATTATTCCACTCTGCCTTCGAATCATGGAGCATGGAAGTGAACTCTCCAAAACTGTAAGTAGCAGTAATAGGCATCCATTAGTGACTTATACATTTCACTGAAGTTGAGGAAAGTTGTCCTTCATCAGTGTTATGTCTGTTTTACTCAAGGCTGGAACATTTTTGAATAGGAGCCGTTGTGTGTTGAATGTAAAATCTCAGAGGAAGGTAATCATCAATAATAGATGCTTGTCTTGAATATTAGCTGGGAAGTTTGAGAAGAGGCATGTTACGTGTAGAAGTTGAGGTGATATATAATTATGTGATTGGTAAAATTCGCACTGTACATTACACTGTACTGCATACCTGCATGCCTACCAAAGTGGCAAAAGCTGGTCTGCCTCCAAGTTATTTTGATAGTTGTTGTGTAGATCTAATGGGCTATTGGGGTCATAAGACTCCTAAGCACCCTAAAACTAACACTCCTTGTTTGCAGTTCCTTGTAGACTCTACTATTGCTATGTACAACTGCATTTATTGCACTAAGTAATGGTGAAACCTAGTGTCGATCATACTTGTACGTATTACTACTTATTATTTAGAGACATAAGTTTGTTCATGGGCCTAAATCTTATACAAGGGGAAAATATTGTGTTGAAAGTTCCAATGATGTCTGAAGTGTTGGCAATGCTGTTGGCAGATAAGCCTCCGAATTTGAATAAAGCCTTCTAGACAACAGAATGGGTTGGATAGTGGGGTGTGCTGCACAAGTGCCATTGGCTGTGCATGGGATAGGACTAGCCTTTGAGCCCCTGGGGATAAGACTGGTGCAACCTGTGACCACCAGGAAAAAAGAGCACAGTCATTAACATATTTGAGAAAAGAACAGGATGCATTGCACGTAAGGCCAGGGTGTACGGAAGTTGCCCATGACCTGTGCAGATGAGCCAGTTACTTGCAAGAGTGTGAGCAACCCTCCTTTATTGCCATTGCATGCAGATGAATTGACCTTAAAAATGTAGAGAAAGGAATAAAGATATGGGAAGGGAAGGAAGGAAAGTCTAAAACAGTAGTTGACCAAAAACAGAAGAAAGGAACCGTGAGTATACAAATCAAGCATGTACAATGAACAACAAAATGGTGTAAGAGAGTGAGAGCTTATCCACTGCTGTGGAGATAAAGTATGCACAATGAAAAACAATATGGCATCCTCTGTTGCTATGGGAATAAAGCATGTGCAATGAATAACAGTATGGCATCCTCTGCTGTTGTGGAGAACGAGCACTTGCACTAAACAGCATGGGATCAGAAAGTGAGAGCTGTTCTGCAGTTAATGTGTTCATGCTCAGCTGTTAGTGTGTGCTAACTGGAGCTGCAACGAAGGTTTGAAGATTCAGTTCATATTTGTTTCAAAGTCAAAACGAACGAAGGTTTCTTTCAAACAAAGGTTTGAAATGCATGCAGCATGGTCTATGCAATACCAGGGACGTGTTTCTTTCGCCCTAATCATTATTGTGATTAGCTGGCTTAGCGCAATTTTTCCGTTTCTTTCGCTAATCACGGAGCATTATGCCAAAACCTAACCACCTTGATGTCAACAGGTGCGGATCAGTGAAGCATGAATCAGCATGGGTGTCGATTGTTTCGGACGTTTAGCCAGCTATACTTGCGGCCACCATGCAGTGGGTTAGATTCTATGTGAACATTGGTGTGATAGAATAATAGAACCTTTGTTCGTTTTGCATAGAAGGGTTCATTAGTGTTTTAGAACCTTCATTACAACTCTAGCACTAACACAGTTCAGGTTGATGCTTCTTGAATACCCCAGATTGTGTTGTATGGGTGGGGTCAAGCTTTTTCCACCATTTTATAGTGAACACATGTACATGAGTATGGTGGAAGTGCTTGGCTATTCTTGTGTGAATTTGAAATACCCTTTGCTAAACGTTTGACTTCGTCTTGTGACTGAGTAAAACAGCCAGGTGCTACTGTACTCTATTCGCTGTTGGTGCAAATTATGCTGGCAGTTTTGGATTGGTTGGTTACAGGGCCGGTGCAATTAATCGATATTCCAATTATTAATCAGTTCAGGGTAAATTTCTGATTATTGGTTTTAAAATAAAGAAAATTGATAAATTAAAAAAAAAAACTATGCTGCTGTGGCACATTCTGCTGTGCTGAGCAAGCAAAGATGTTACGAAAAGATGTGGTTACATTGCACTTGATCTTGAAAATACCACTTCCGGTGCTGGTAATTACATGCAACAGTCAGCTTCTGATATCATTCAACACCCACACATGCCATTCAACACCCACACATGCTGGAAAGATTTTAAAGCATTTGTTTTTTGTGTTGTTTTTTTTTGTCTACCAGACATGTGATAGCTCAGATGCTTTGGAGTAGCCAAAGCAGGAGCCTGATGTGTTTACTATATAGGTCAAAGTCGTGAATTACAATAAAATATTCTTTAACTTGCTGTTGTGCAACAGTGAAAGAAAAAAAAAACACCAATTCAAGACGTTTTGAAGATTAGCTGCTAAGACAGCGAACTGACGATGTCATTTCACCAGCAATGTATAGCATGCGGGTGTGATCATCTTTAAAATTTTGCAGTTTTTGTGATTTATCCAGACTTCCTGTTGTGGAAAACCTGTTGCGAGACTAGCAAACTACTGGTCTTGCCACCATCGCCCATTTAACCCTTTCAGAGCCCACTGCATTGACCAATTTTTTTTTTCTGAAAATGCATTTCTGACTAGAATCAGCCATAGCTCTCTGATTTTTTTTATTTTCTCAAATAGCAACCCCATAATTTTGTGAAAGGAAATTGGACAAAGAATCAAAAAAAAATACTACTGGAATGTTTTGAGCAAGATTTGTTGACCAAAGTGGGCACAGAAGATAAAGAGTCACATTGTCGTTGCTATTGCCATCGTCATTGCTCTCTTCGTCGTTTGAATTGACAATTCCATGCAGGTCGTTGTCTAGCTCCTCCTCAGACGACGACAAAGCATCAATATCTGGCAATGACATTCCACTCTCTAAATCACATTCTGGTCCAAGAGGAGTGCTGTGTGTGTCTAGCTCATCAGTAAGGGCAAGCGCCGCCTGTGCGTCCATTCTCTGTTTGCGCCAAGGACCTTTTGAAGGTCAGAACTCAAAAACTTTGACAGTAAACACACTGATTTCTGTACGCCATTCACAGCGCCATTGATCAGGCTTGGCATATGCACAAGCACAGCCCCATGCAATGTCATGGTAGTGAATATTTAAGGAAAAGTACACTGTATTTTTCATCGATCAAAATTGATCGATAGAAGCTCAAAGGGTGAAACAAAAAGAAGATCGAACATCGTGTGAAAAGTGGGTGAAATAGGGTTGAAGGCTACATACATACATACCCCATTTAACAAAGTTTGTTTCTATGTTTATATGGCATGTTCAGTTTGTGCTTAGCCAGTCACACCAAAACAAGTCATCTGGATGGTAGTTGAGACAATTGACCAATTCCATAATTATGGCCTGGGTACAATGAATGGGGCAAAGCTGCTGAAGCTTAAGACTGAAATCAATGAGGACAGAGCAAGAAGGTTCCAAGGCTCCGAATGCCTTGTGGGCAGTGGATAACCTTCAAAATTACCTCAAGGAGCATGGAGGAAGACTTTCCGGCTGAAAATCAGAGCTCGTTGAACAATAAGCCTTGTCACAGTCATGCGAAAGCCTTCACGAAGAGGGCAGGAATTTTTTTGGAGGGTATGTGCACGACTTTCAGGCAGCTTGCCCAGCTAATGATCCTCACATTTACCTAAGTTGAAATGCTGGGCTTAACAGAAGAAACAACAAAGTATCTTCAATAGATTGTTTATTGTAAAGCAGATGAGAGTGATCATTTATTCCTTGTTGTCCATGCGACATGTGAAGGCTGCCCAGCTGGACAGAATGGTGGCCTTTGCCAACATGTTTTCACTGTTCTAATATCTTCAGAACAGTGTGGCCCATGTTGTTCACCTGGAACCAGTCTCCCTGGTGAGGAATCCATAACTTCGTTGCCTCAGTTGTGGGGCCCTCGCAAGAGAGACATTGAACCGAAGTCGCTTTTTCAACTTGTTTTGAGAAGTGCAAAATGGCAGACGATAGGAAATAACAGCCTCTTGGCCCTTCTCTGTTTGAAGCATGTGGATGCATCCTGAGAAGCATCAGTGATGACATTCAACAGCTTCACACTTTGCTTGCCCCTGGCAAATCACAGATGAAGCTTCTTATTGAACTTGCAAAAAACAACATGGACATTGCTTATGGAGTCGCTCCCAAAGGCAGCAGCCTGCAACATCAGCTAATGAATTCACCTGCTGATCTGACTTCTGTCACAGCACCTCTGGTGGCCAAACGAGTGGAACCTTTTGACGGTGCACAGAAACCTGCTGCAAAGCGCAAAGCAACACTGGATGGGAATGTTAAGGAGACAGTGCATTTTCCATCATTGCCTTTGAACGAGCATGAGGCAGGCACAGCAGGAATTGAGATAAAGACCCAGATGTGGTCCATCAGTGTTGCTGCTGTGTTTGATCTGGAGAAGTGCACCGGAGGCCAAGCCAACAATGAAGAGTGGCACACTGTGCATCAGCATGTCATGACATCATCAAATTTTAAGAAAATCATTTCATGCAAGCAAGGAACACACAGCTTCCTTTCCTCCCTGTTCGACTGAGAGCAGATTGATCATGTACCTGTCATACGTCATGGAAGAAAGTTTGAGCAGACAGCAAGGGAGGCGTCCATCATGGAGAAAGTGACACAGGGTGCAGTGGTACATGTGCGAATGTGTGGTCTTATCTTACATACTCAGTTTTGTGTTCTTGGTGCCACTCCAGGCGGGCTTGTCTGTGACTACAGTTCGGCGGAGCAGTATGGCCTGCTAGAAATAAAATGCCCTTGTGCACCATACTGCAAGTCGCTCACAGTTTCTCAAGCCTGCAGTCAGCCTGAATTTTGTTGAGCTGATTGCCGGTAAACCAAGACTTCACTGCCGTTATGCTTATTATTTTCAAGTAAAGGGACAATGGCTATCTGCCATGCTCAGTGGTGTGACCTTTTCGTGTGGCATGGCAAGAGCTACTTTTTGGAGTGAATTCATTTTGTCCAGGAATTTTGGTCCAATGAGCTACTCCCATCTCTTGTGGAATTCTATATGAAGTCAGCTGTGCCATGCCTGAAGGCCAAGGGCAGGCCAGCTCCAATGGTGCTGCACATGCATCAGCCAAAGGTCTTGACACCTACGAGACCCTTATTCTGTTTGATCTGTGCCAGTCCTGCATTGGTGGCCAAAATGGCAGCAGTGCATACTCCATCGTCTGCTCCGTTTTTGTACAGAAGCTGCTTCTGAAATTGCTCGTGTGAGTGATGATGATGCCTTGAGAAAGGTGATGTGCTTAGCTATGGAAGTAGGTAACAGCATGTATGATCACCATGGCCTTCGATGTCTTTTGTCGATGGATGAAGTCCTAGAAATATGTCCGGAACTTAGTGTGACAACGCATGGGGAATCTTTTATCCGTTTTTCG
The DNA here is from genome assembly GCA_028565695.1 of Nicola tetela. NCBI lineage: Eukaryota > Metazoa > Porifera > Calcarea > Clathrinida > Clathrinidae > Nicola > Nicola tetela. The sequence continues at coordinate 6,112 of JAOWAW010003251.1, read as the reverse complement.
TTGTTAAGACGCATCATTGATATTCTTCTTCTGTCTGACCCAAGAGATGTTGCTGGCAGAGTGCTGGTTACCACTCCATATTCCTTTGCAGTATTGTGCACGACAACAACGCTTATGTTGTTTGCATACTTAATAAATGTGATGCAAAAGACATGTAAGAACCGAACTATTTCATAATTACAGCTCAAAACACATGACTTAAAAAAACAAATGCATTCCCTGCATGATTTTGCCCCCTCTTTGCCTTGTATTGCTCCTACTATTGCCATATACTCTGTATATTTGTTTTCTTTTACGGGCAGTACATGTTTCATTAAGAACATACTTGCATACAAGAAAAACAGGAGTGAGTGAAAAGGATTATGTTTGTCCAACACCATGTGGGACTGTAAAAGTGTTTGTACATGCCACTCACAGCAACTAATAAATAAATAGTTCAAACTTTTTTATCTGGGCACCATCTGTAAGTCAGATACATCCGTATCTCAGATCAACAGAAACACTGTTGGAAGTTACTCTGAGCATCTTAAGTTTCATATTTCAAAAAAAAAAAAAAAACAGTTCAGAAAATTTGGACAAAGTCATCATTCCCATTCATGCATCATCATCTGATGTGTGTTCTTCACAAATAATTGGGTCACAAAAGTTGGTCAGAAGGCATGCAACTGTCCCATAGCTGGTTAGCAGATCCACACAAAGTGATAAGGATAATGTTCTGAAAAATACGAAAGCGGAACTTGACTTGCCCGATAGCTTGCTCAACATGAATCCTTAAGCGTGCAAATTTTTGTGTCTTTGTGACATCAATCCTTCAAATGGTGGAATGTTTGAAAGAAGATTATACTCCACAAGGAGATCTTGCACCTCAAATCCCCAATCTGTCGTAAGGCTTTTCCCAAGAGGTACATCTTCCAGTAGATCCAGTATGCCACTTTCTTGAAAAAGCTGTTGGTCACTGATGCTGCCTGCAAACAGCTGGCTGGCAAAAACAAATGCTTCATTGGGAGCTACTGTGACATGACTTCACTGTGATGTGTGACTTGTAAGATGAGTAATGCTGGCTTTGTAAGGATAATGAAGAAGGAATCTCAGCGAAAGTTGTTAGATATGTTTCTTTGAAAGAGACAGGCATAGTTTTTCCACACTCTCCCTCTTGGTCCATGTAGGGATCAAGCGGTGGTTGAAGCCAAGTCGTAAGTATAACAAATTTAGCCACATTTGTGTGATGCAAGACACAGACAACCTGTTCTCTCAAACTGGTACGCTAACTCTTGCTCTTGCCTTCCCAGGCGAAGGCACATCAAGGTCATCAGCAGTTGATTGTCCGAGCTCAGCACTGGTCTCCTTCCAGCTTCTTGTGTATTTACACGTCCTTTAGCCTCCAATGCAGCTGAAATAGTGCTCAAAACATTTTCTGCTGATGGCTTCAGAAACACCCAAAGTGAATACCGCATGTCTGGGTTCAGATTGGTAAGAAATAACGACTGAGTTCTGTCAGCTTTGACGTTCTCATAATGGAACAATTGCGACCTCAAGATTGCTCTCCACTCGAAGGCTGTCATTGGCTGTTTCCAACTCCAAAATTTTTTTCCTCACCACAGACAGCTCCTTTTCCAAGTCTGCACTTTTGTCTTTGGGCCAAACACTGGCAGTTTGGCCAGTGTGGCACAATGAGTGGCCATCTGCCGGTGATCAGATGAAGAAGGTTGAGAGTTGTTTTTCCACTCGAAAAAGTAAACCAAGATGGCACAGCATCTCTTTTCAGTCACCGTCGCTTTGACTCTTCATCCAGAGCAACCAAAAAATCTGCTTGTGTGAAATGCTCACTGCACACACTGTGTTTCCAGTTACACAGAAGTGTAGGTCTTCGACGTGCTTGATCATGACAATCCACTGCAAACGCAATGGCTCTGCTTTTGGGGACAAGTGAAAACTAAGCTCAGGACATTCCTCTCCTGTTCTTGCAATCAGGAACTCAGCAATGGTCATGACTCGGCATTCTAACAACGGTAAAGAAAGCAATGAGTGGAGCAAAGACATCAAAACTAAATGTCCAGCCTATAGGTTTCACAGCTAGTAGCTGTGGCGACCAATTTGCCTGCCCCCTTGCGAACCCGGACAATTATTAAGGAATTGGTCTATTGAGCTGCCATACAAGGACTAAGTGAAAATCCTATTGACGTACATGTATCTAATTTGCTAGCCACTGGTGTGCTTGGCTAGTGTGGAACATATTTCTCTTTCTCAAACTGTATCTTCCTGGTTGGTCAGACACTCCTATCACCTGTTTAATTGTATATGGCAAGTTAGTTCAATACTCCAGTGGTATTGGTTGAGTTCTAAATCTGCATCTGTGATCACCAAAGCTTGGTTGTGCTAGTTGGTGGAGGTTTAGCACTCCAGGTCTTAGGTGGCAGCCTTTCTGCTCTCTCTCCTTCTCTTATTACTGTTACTCCATATTTGCTCTTTCTACAGGTGGCTACATTCATTTTGCAGAAGATCCTCTTGGATGAAATTGGTCTGTCATATATCTGCCAGACATATGAGCGGTTTTCCCATGTTGCCATGATACTGGTGAGTTGGGTCTTTCATTTTTATTTCATTGCTTTTGGTCCAGCTTGTTTAGTTTGCTGTGCTATTCTGATAGGGAAAAATGGTCTTATCTCTCGCCAAGCCAAAGGACCAGTCAGCAAGATTACTGAAGCATGTTGTGCGATGCTACCTTCGTTTGTCGGATAATCCAAGGTATGATGTGGGGCTTTTGCTTCTTTCAATAGAACTGTAATGTGTGTATATTAAACTACTCAATAGGGTGCTAATGTGCAGATTAAACCACTCAATAGGACTGTTGTAATGTGTATATTAAACCACTCAATAGGACTGCTGTAATGTGCAGATTAAGGTGGGACCACCCCCAGAAAAAGGCCAAAAAATGAAAGTTTAAAAACAGTTGTTTTTATCAGCTTATCCAATTCATAGGCATATAAGGATGATACAGTGAACATTTGAGTATGATTGGACTTGGCACAAGTCCACAGGTAAAACACAAAGGTTGGTAGTTGGTACCTGAAATGGTGGGGTTTTCAGGCTAGAAAAAGGCAACATTATCAGTCAGTCACAAGGGGCTAAAAACCTTAAAAATGCCTCCATAGCAACAAGCAGTCTATAAAATGGCAGCCACACATGCTCTAATAGTCTTACAAAGCGTTTAGTCAGCTTTACAGCTTCTGGCGATGGGCAACAAGAGAAAAGGTTGAGCCATCCGTCAGATTAGTAAAAGAAAATTTTGAGGTAACCAGTTTCTTGCTGTTGCCCCTCCTTCTTTTGACTCTGGAAGCGATGAAGTCTGTGCTACAGTCTCCAGAAAAAAACTCAGCGAAATACCGGCATGGATTCTTGAGAGCTCCAACTGTTCTAAGGATGAAGAAGATCCCTCATACCCAGGCAGCAGTTCTTGTAACAAGGAAGATGAACAACCACCTCAGAATGAAGAGAAAACAACAGGAAATCGTTTGGTAAACCTGGAGCAGCTACAGCTGATGATAAGTGCTGTAAGCATGTGTAAGGAATGTCTAGCGGGTAGTCTCACTATCAAAGAGAGTGGAAGAGAAGGGTTGGTGTCATATATGCAAGTGCAATGCAGCAACTGTTCTTATGGAGACCAGACAACATATACATTATGTCAGAAAGTGAGCTCAGCATAGTTTTTTGACATCAGTTGTCGTCGTGTTTTGGCCATGAGAAGAATTGGTCGTGGCTATACGGCTCTGCAAAAGTTTTGTGGAATAATGAATATGCCTGGCCCTGTCAGTGCAAACAATTTTCATCGGCACCAAAGGGCTCTGCAGGATGCTGCAGTATCTGTTGCTGAGAGAAGTATGAATGAGGCAGCAAGGGAAGTTCGGCTACACAACACGCAGGTTGGCATTGAGGAATTACATGCAGCGGTAACAGTTGATGGCACATGGATGAAGCGAGGGTTTTCGTTGCTGTATGGCGTCTTCTCATACATTACATAGGATACTGAATGAGTTGTTTATGTTGGAGTTTGCAGCAAGTTTTGCCAGGCTTGCAAGATGTGGAAGTGGCATCTTGAAACTGGCAAAATCATAAGGGCAAAGTTTGATTCATGGAAAGAAGAACATTGTGCCAAGTGTTCAGCAACCACAACTTGTTCATCGCCTGCAATGGAAGGTGAGGCTGCAGTTACAATATGATGTCGATCGAATGAAACATGTGGTCTTCAGTACACCACCAATATTGGTGATGGTGACAGCAAAAGCTACAGCAAGGTCCTACAGGCACAGTCTTATGGTCCAGAAGTTCAGGTGAAGAAGGCAGAGTGCATAGGCCATGTACAGAAACAGCTTGTTACCAGTCTGTGACGACTGAAGCAGGAGTACAAAGGAAAGAACCTCGCTGACAGCAAGCCAATCGGTGGAACTGGTCACCTAACAGACAAGTTGATTGACATCCTGCAGATCTATTATGGCATGGCCATAAGAGATCATGTTGGGGACCTTCAAGGAATGGCAAAAGCAGTGTGGGCAGGACTATTGCACCGCAAGTCAACTGATGAAAATCCACAGCACCAGTGCTGTCCAAGGGGCCATGACTCTTGGTGTGGCTGGCAATGTGTAGCAGCTGGTGCTGATGAAGTGTATGAGCACCATAACATTATGTCACAGGTGGTCTTTGGTGTTGTGAAGCCATTGTACTTGCGCCTGGCTGACAAGGAGCTGCTAGAATGCTGCTTACGTGGTGCAACGCAAAACCGCAACGAATGTTTCAATGGCCTGCTATGGGGAATGTGCCCAAAAGAGCAATTCTGTGGACTTGACATTGTGGAGACACCTACAGCTCTGAGTGTCATCCAATTCAACATTGGTGCAGTAGTGATGGCAAAAGTTTTGCATGAAATGGGCTGCCTCATAGGCGTCTTCACCAAACAGCAGCTCCATGCAGAGAGCAAAGTACGAGTGGAGAAAAGCCAAAGGAAGACACAAACGTGGAGAAAGGAGAAGAAAGCAGAGGAGAAGGTGGAGGAAGGGAGTTGAAGAACGTCTTCTCAAGAATGAAGGGCTGTGTTGTGAGCCTGGTGCTTTCTAGACTTGCATTGTGGCCTTTATAAGCCATTTAGAGTGAAATTTTTGTACAATTATACTTAGTTTTTTTGAGGTTTTTGGCCTGTACAGCAATCTTTGGTGCAGCTTTTCTCTTCACTTGTTCATGATAGACCCCTGAACCTATAAATATTTGGAAAGCTTATGGACTTACAGAGGACACTTACCAGAACTTACTGTTTTAAAGCCCTGAAATGTTGCTCATTTTTCAGTTGGAGGAAACATCTAACTTTGTGTATCGCATGATCCTCCATTTTTGCAACACAACTTTGTGCTGACGGTAGCTATGTGCTCTAAAGTAGGTAAGGGTCCTCTGCAAACATACTGTGCATGGAACAACTGCAGTTTGGGCTTCATGAAAAGGCTAATAAGGCAGGGGTTTTGCACCAAAGATCATGGGCAAAATTCGTACTTTTCTCGTGGGACAAATCTTTAGAAGTCAAGTGTATTGGTCATTACAGGGTCAAAAGCACGTTTCATTGCATTATTCGGAACTGAAGATCAAGAGCTGAAAGTTTCAGATCAATCAGACCAACTATTCCTGACTTATGGCCTTCCAAATTTAACAGTCAACTCAACGGGTAGGTCCCACCATAAACCACTCGATAGGACTGTTGTAATGTGTAGATTAAACCACTCAATAGGACTGTTGTAATGTGCAGATTAAACCACTCAATAGGACTGTTGTAATGTGCAGATTAAACCACTCAATAGGATTGTTATAATGTGTAGATTAAACCAGTCAATAGGACTGTTGTAATGTGTATATTAACTACTCAATGGGACTGTTGTAATGTGTAGGTTAGACTACTCAATAGGACTGTTGTAATGTGTATATTAAACCACTCAATAGGACTGTTGTAATGTGTGGATTAAACCACTCAACAGGGCTCTAATGTGCAGATTAACTCACTCAATAGGACTGTTGTAATGTGTAGATTAAACCAGTCAATAGGACTGTTGTAATGTGTAGATTAAACCAGTCAATA
>JAOWAW010003140.1:0-18723 GCA_028565695.1 Nicola tetela | reverse complement strand
ACAAGGGTGGGGGGGGGGGTGGGGGGTGCGTGCGTGCGTGCGTGCATGTGTGTAACTTTAACTTTTTTCTCCAGAAGTGAAAAACGAATGGCTTGTTTTGTTTCTCCAGGTCATAAAGTCTAAATTGTGCGCGCTCACTATTGTGATACACACTGCATCAAAATTGAACAAGACTCACAAGTTATATCCGCTTGAAAAGATCTTTTTTTAGCAAATTTGAATACATGTCCGAGATGTGGTTGATCTACCCACACCATACGTGTGGCATGACATGCCGACAACACTACAAGATGCCTATCAGTAGGAAGCTATTTCCTGCATGGAAACACCAAGAAGATGCGGCTTATGCAGACAGGGTATATTCTACCATAGGAAGTTTCAAAATCAGTGTTGTGCGATTTTACTGCATACTCTTCCTAAATGGACTTAAATCTGTCATCATGCACGTTACACTGATCGAGACCATGACATTTAAGTCCATTGGTATACTATTATACTGGCTGGCAAAACATGGTAGATACTAAGCTTAGTACAAGTATATATAAACTCTTAATTGAAAATAGATAAACTTCATTTCGTAAGTTTGCAAATAACTTTCATTGCCTAGACATCGCTTCCGTCCTGAGCAAGAAATCCTCCCCCCCTCCCCCCCCCCCCCCCAAAAAAAATTACAAGGTTTTGTAATACCAGTGCTGGTGTCATATCAATTATTCTGAACAAACAATAACTCAAAGCTCCATGATAATTATCTTAGCAAGTTGCTTGATGACTGTTGATTCTCTTGCTGGCACATAGTGTGACATTCAGACTTTCTTCCTTAGCACCAGCTGAACTTTTTTAAAAGAATGACGTTTCGACCTGGTTGCCCAGGTCTTTGTCAGGTTGGAAATGATCAGGAATAAGATGTGGGTCAAAGTAATTTAATACATGTACAGAGAGTGGTTAATGAGGAAGGTGCTACGTGTTTGTGGGTTAGGTGTGAGTTTATTAGGGTAGAATGAATAGGTTAGCGGTTATTGAATATTGTCACATTCAATGTGGAGTGTTGGTGTGTTTGGATATCATTGGGCAATGTGTGCATGTGTGATCCTGCTTTGATTTACAAAGGTCTAGCCATAGGGGGCTAAGTTCTAAGCCCTTGTCCTTATTCATGACATCACCTGTGTGAAAGAGGCCTTGCTGATAGGAAGCACAGGTGACTTCATGAATAAGGAGAAGAGCTTAGAACTTAGCCCCCTATGGCTAGACCTTTGTAAATCAAAGCAGGAGCATGCATTCACACATGCACACACTGTCCAATGATATCCAAACACACCAACACTCCACGTTGAAAATGACAATGTTGAGTAACCACTAATCTATTCATTCTACCCTAATAAACTCACACCTAACCTGCTTACCTATTCATTCTACCCTAATAAACTCACACCTAACCCACAAACACATAGCACCTTCCTCATTAACCACTCTTTGCACATGTATTTACTTCGACCCGCATCTTATTCCTGATCATTTCCAATCTGACGAAGACCTGGGCAACCGGGTCAAAATGTTGTTTGTTTAAAAAAGTTCAGCTAGTGTTAAGGAAGAAAGTCTGAATGTCAAGTTGCTTGATTATTGGCCCAAGGCTGATGCATGCATTTTCATGGCTGCTTTGCTATGCAGCAAAGTGGATTTATGGTCAATTCTCAGTATAGTTTATTGTAAGCTCATTTATGGAACCTTTGCAGGTTAGAAGCAATAGACTTTCAGAATCTTGATTCGTAAATTGAAAGAAAGAATTACAGCTTTCCAAATGCATCACAAGATGCACTGTACACTTAGCCAATACCAGTAAAACCCACTTCTGAAAATTGTTTCCTAAATTTTGATGTTTGACCCTACCCATTGAATAATTTCCAGAACACAGTATATTTGGCCAATACACGATAATAATAAACTGATCCTGCTACAGCTAATCACAAGCATCTGTATTGCCTGTTCTATTTGTCTCCCAGGCATGCAAGTTGACTGTGTGGAAAAGTAAAAAAAAGAATATATCAAATGTTTTCTCACCTTTACACAGGTGAGAAGAAGACCAAGTCCCCACAACAAAATCAATGAAATGGTCCAAATTTTGCAGCATGCACTGAGCATAACACTCAGTGTATAATCACTTACAACAATTCCCCGGGTATCCAGAACAGAATGTGTGTGTGTGAGAGAGAGAGAGAGAGTAGATGGCAATAATTAAAACTGAAGTGACTTCTAATATCCACATGATTCCCAATTGCAATGTACAATAATTGATGTTTAATACAAATATGTTACATGCCACAGAGACTTGGCAGGTATGTACAATAATCAGAATATAAACATAATAGTGTTGAAAATGATTGAATTTAACAAAGGCGAAAAAAAAAAACAGAAATATAGAAGAGAAGTACCATTCTGGTGTGTAGTGGCAGCCCTCAGCTTGAACTTTGCTGTTTCTATCACAAGACCAAGCAAACATGGAATATGCCATTAGCTTTACCAAATAGCTTACAAGATCTAACACTCGTAAACATTGATTTAATACAGTGAGACCCTGCTTAACTGGTCCCTTTTCATCTGGATCCCTCGGTATCTGTATACAATTTACAGGAAACAAACATACACCATAGACATTACTATGCATGACACGTGCTGTTCACTTATCCGGTACCACCGCCTATTTGGATATTTTCGTGCGTGACAAATGTGTGTGATTAAGTGGGGACTCACTGTATGCAAAAATTCAATTATCCTGAATCATAAAGCCCAACACAAAGTATGTGACTGAGCATGCGTGTGTGCACAAGTAATGAAGCTATTGAAGAGTTTGTCAAAGTAGCATATCCTTGTTAATACAGAATTTTCACAGAGCAGATGAGCATCTTTCAAGAATTTTGGCCTCTGTGCCTAATCATAATTCTAATTTTTGTCTGCTTTGACTGCCGCTAGCTGATCAGGTTCAGGAGCAAGCACACTTTACTCCAAGACTGAACCTTTTTTTAGAAAGCTGACATAACAGATGCCGTAGACTGAGTAAAGCTATCCAATGACTCGCACACGACACAAGTAGAACCACTACTCAGTCAAACAAGGACAGATATTTTAATATCTGCCTCTCAGAGCAAACGCCAAACAGAAATACCTCAAGGATGGTTTTCTGCTTCCAGCTAGACAAGTAAGACTTTGGTGCTGAGCCATTTGCATAGTGCAAGATATAACTACCATAGGTCAGTCTGTATTTATCAACATATTTTGTTAATCGGTATCCCTATGAATATGAGTGGGTGGGTGGGTCAAAGTCTCTTATGGATTGGAAAAAGTATTGTTTGTGGCGCACGTACTGAGATGCAATCATGACTTGACTCCAGCACAAGGCACCACGTGAGGCTGCTGTCTCGACATGGCCAACCCATCTAAAACTTGAATACACGTACTTGAATACAGCAGATTGCAGCTTTTGAGCACTTGAGTACTGCATAGTGAGCACAGCACCTTCTATACAGCTTCATCAGCCACATAGCACCATGCACACCACCAACAGGCTGACTCACTTCATTCTCGTCATGAAAGCAGAAGGCAAGAAACAAATCCTTTGTTTTGCTGTTTCACGACGCACACCCCTTTGTTGATAAGCGGGTGCACCATTTTTTTTTCTGAAACCAGCTCTTCTGTGTATATTTGGATGATTACTGGGCAAGGATTGACCAAAGATGTCTTTTTGTGGCTCTCAGCAAACAATAATTCTTTACGGATTTGAAGGATGGATGGGTGGGTCATGATCATCAATACTTAGGGATTATGAATTGAAAAAAGATGTTAATTACAGACAGCCCCTAAGATTTATATTGTCTCCACAGTCAACACCAGACATTCTGCTCTAACAATCACCATGGTCATTGGACAGCCTTCTAGCACATTAACTCAAAATTGAATTTGAAAGTTCTGTGCCTGGGGACAGCATTGCATCAGAAAAAACAAAACAAACAATCAGCAAAAACTAACAATGCGTTGCAGCGTGTCATCCACTAGTTAGAGATGTGCAAACAACCAAGGCATTACAACTCACCAGGTTTGTTCCTGGACCTTTGCATACAACAGATGCATACAGCAATACAGCAATATCCTGGCTCTTCCTCTCCATCGCTATTTGCAATGCGGAGCTGCCATCCTGACCAAACAGAAACAACCCCTGAGGCCAAGCTTCTTGCAACTGAACCAGCAGTAGTGCTAACACTTCAATCACAACAACTGGACTACAAGTGAACCCCCTCCCAAAAAAAAATTGAAATCACAAAGCCTCCCTTTATGGTTTCAGGAGAAACAACTGTATTTCACAATTAGCCTCTAGTGAATATACTAGTAGTAAACAAGGAAAACCAAATAATTTCAACTAAAATTGCCATTGAGAAGCATTTCAAACCAAAACCCTTCATAATATCCCAGAATCCAGCAGCTTAAAAGCATCAACAAACCATCAAGAACACAAATTTTCCCTAACTCTTCTCTTCCAATCAGATGCCTTTTTTATAGCCACACTTATTCCCTGTACATACATTGTCTTTGATGTTGACATTGCAACGTCCACTGCCGAGTAAAAGGCGAACCATTTCAACCTGGCTGTGCTCACATGCACACATCAATGCAGTTGAGCCATCCTGTTATAACAGCCAAAAGGACACAGCAGTTTGACACGTGACATAAAAACAAACACATCGTATGCATCTTCAGCAAATTCCACTACAACTACACACTGTTCTCACCAAATAAACCTATCCAATTCTATACTGAGAGCACTATCTTGGTCCAAACCCAGATACTATAAGAGTTAAGAAAATCAGACAAGCTTTGTAGTTCTCATAATTACCATGTCTTGTAGGTTCACATCACAGCCTGCCTCCAGCAGCAGCTCGACCACGTGTCCGTTCCCCTGACATACGGCCAACATAAGAGCCGACCGCCCGTCCTGACAGGAAAAACACAAGATGTGGAGGAAAGAGGCTGAAATTTCCGAGAAAGGAGAGAAGAAAAACCAACAAACAGCTGCTGTATGAACATGATGTTGATGTACATAAAGTTCTCCCCTTATTCCCCCAAAAAGCACCAGCATATCTATGAAGGTCAGTGTGATTGAATGAAACCTGATGAAATAAATGTACATGTGACAACACACATTTATAAACCTTAATCTGTAAATGCTTTGGCAATTATGATGGTTGTCACAATCCCCATGTCACTTTGCTTTCTGTTGACCAGTCTAATCAGTCACATCAAGTCATCATACATAAACATTAATGTCAATAATACTCAGAATCCTATCATCAAACCTTGCCAGTAGATTGTTGGACTGAGTACACAATACTTTTAGTCTATAGATGAGGTTTCTGTTTGCTTTTTGTGTGACTTACTGCTGTTGCCAGGGCATCTATATCCGCTTGGTGGAACAGCTTTCTCAGCACATGATGGTGCGTTGATGGCAAGTTTTTAGAAGCAGCTGCCAACATTGTCGGAGTATAGCCACCCTACACCATAAACACAAAACAGACACATGATGCACAAATTCCTACAAAGCATGCCCTGCATTCAAACAAGAGAGTGAAGAGACCAATGCAGAAACAGCCCTACACCTGAAATGCATCATTCATAACACATTTAATAATAGGGGCATGTGACTGAGAGAGGACCGTGTATACCAACAAGTGGTTGGACAAACATGACCTAATATGAACAGTGCTGTGTGCACTGGTGTAATGTGACAGCAAAAAAAGACAAACTGATAAACGCATCATTGCAGTGAAAGTCATTCTATATGTGTGTACACATGTGCGTCACCACCCTCCCCCCAAAAAACACATACTGAGATAAACAGAGTTGTAAAGACGTTGGCCATTACATAAGTAATGAAATGTGTACTTCATTAACAATAACTTGGTTCAGTTTTGGCCTGCACTCACAGTTGATGTTGGCATACCTGCACACCTTTCTTATGTGTGTGCATGTACAGTATGTATGCACCCACAGAGTTATCATTTATCTAGAAAATATATCTATACATCTCTCTGTACATCAGTAACTATTCTGTATCTGTGTAGGATTGTGTTAATGTCAACATCACAATTTTGGCGTGCTGCATGCTACACAAACACAAAATATTTTGAAAAACATGCACGACAAACAAGCTCTGAAGGCATAATATTTAATCAATGTGATGACTATAACCAAAGTCTGGATATAAGATAATTCAAGCCCAGGGCACTCAACAAATAGCTACTACCATAAACCTGTAGCAAGACTGACCGCATTGCGTGCATTTACACGGCACTGTCGACTGTTGAGGAGCAAAGCTGCCCCAGCCAACTGACCATACGAAAGCAAGTAATGAAGTGCAGTGTTGCCCTGACAACCACAAAATACTCAATGTCATTGCAAAGCTAAAGAACACAAACATTTGCAAACTCATTACCAGATTTTTCACCAAGGCTTCCCTTGGTTCATCAGTTGAAAGCTATTAGAAGTCTGAAAGACCATAGACTACATGACAGAGAAAAGAGATGTTGACTTGTATCTACACTAAAACAACTCACGGTACCTGAGACCTGGACTTTGTGCTACAATCTAGTATCTACAACATTCATCCTGCTAATGGAGTGGCAATCCAAAATAACTGACACCAGTATACACCTGTTCTTGCCACAGACTCAAGTCTGCCTACATGCAGGTGCAAACACAGCGAGAAATCCTCACACTCTACAGTACAAAGTACTTCGAAATACTAGAGGGCAGGGGCTCCCTCATGGTTAAATCTTCTGCATACATGAAAAATCGTTTTGGCTCGGTGTTCTCCAACTACAATTTGAATGGCCCAGTGCACAACCAGATTTTTAAAGACAACACTATTTCCAACTCATGTTCCTTACATTCCCATCAATATAGTTGACAACATGGTGCAGTAACTTCGATGACTGTCGAGCAAGGTACCGCAGCAAGTTTCGCAAGTCATTGACTTCTACCTCCTTGTTTCTGGTGAGAGAAAACCACGTCTTCTTGAGCAAGGCCTCATGTCTCAGCTGGACAGAGAAATGGAGAGGAAATTAGTATTTGACTGTCTCTTGCCTGACTAGCTCTACAACTGGTTGCCTGCTCATGCAAATAATTGAACACTTTAACATCACAATGAAACCTCGCAGAAGATGAAACAGACACGTCATGCGTAAGCAGTCCACAGGCATGCCTGTGTATCAGGCTGCAGTTAACTCACTGATGTGAAAAGTGCAACATATTCCTCACTGTAGTCATATAAGCCATACTGGCTCACTGCTTTCCATAAAATATAATGTTTTACTAGCATGAATTTAATGTGCTGACTCTTAACAAGCTTCACCAACCATTTTCTCTTCTTTTACCAGCAAAATGAAACAACACTGCATGGACTCAAACCTGTGATGGCAGCACCTAGCCAAAAGAACACATTATATCTTAAGGAAAGCACGATCCTGACTGAGTTATTACAATCACAACACCCCCCTCCCCCCCCCCCAACTCACCCATCACGAGAAAGAAGCACTGACAGTGGACCAAAGAAATGGAAAAATTCGCACAGCACAACCAGGGAACATTGTATTAACTGCTTGACCAATTGTCCTGTTAATTTCACTGGTGAATGAGGAACAAAATGGTTGTGAGGATCCTCCCAGTCATGAAGTGTTCTTTGTCTTAACTGTTTGGTGTATAATCAACTTCATGGATTCACAGCATACAATACTGCCAGTGTTACAAAGAATAACACCCACATATTGGACACAGATTTTACAACAGGTGTGATGACAGTGTCTCAACATTGCTTACACAATACTCAACATAAAATCAAATGGTCTTTTCGGTAACACAACAAACCTCATCTTTAGAAAGCTGTTTGATGTCAGAGCTAAGAACACATTGAACTGTTCCACACGCTTCAACCACCTCATCACCCACAAGCTTGTGATCATGGCGATCGCTGAAAGCCAAAAAAAGCAGTGAAAGAAATACACAAGGTGAATAAATCTCTCAAACAAAGAAAGCAACAAAATAGGCGTGCACAGACCCAGATTACCTGTCCTCATCGACAAAACTCAATATGTCATCCTCCAGACTTCCATTTTCTGTCATTGGACTATCGATGTAGCTCTGCCCACTTGGTTGTAAGGACTTGATCTGCAGGTGAGCATATGCCAACTCACTGCGCTGTTTTGACATTGCACTCTTTAGCTGTTCAAGCTGTTGTCCATCAGCCTTGCTCTTATCCTGTATCCGTGTGGAAATAAAAAAATAAATGGCTGAAAAACCTTTCTCCATCAATGAATAAGCTTAATTGTCAGAAAGTTGAACACAGAACAGCTTCAGCTTGTGGAGGAATTTCCCAGCCTATGCACTAACACAAATTAGAGTGAGATGTTCGTCCTGCTGTTATACTACCTGGAGGCGACTGTTCTCCTCCTCCAACTCCAGGTTCAGCTCCTTGAGAGCAGCCATCTCTTTCAGTTCTTCTGCCATTTGTCGCTGTCGCTGTAGGCTCTTCTCCATTCTGCCCATGATGCGTGAGTACTCCTCTTCCATCTCCGTGATTCTTCCTTGGAGTGAAGCAACCTAGCAGCAAACCAAACGAGTCAGCCAGCACCAAAAAATCAGCTGATCAGCATAGTGTTCTTATGTACCTTTCCTTGTTCAGGAAGGAGAAAACCAATTTGAACCACTGTCTCCAGCATGTTCCCGAGATTAGCAACACAACTGTTGGTTTTAACTATAATATAATCTCTTTATATTTTCAAAATTATTTGCGTAAAAGGCCTGCAAACCTAGAGAATATTTGAAAATTAAGGTTGTAAAACATTCCAGGATTACATCTACACTGCGGTTGGTAATTGAACAAAACTTGAAGCAGCTTATCACCAGCAAAACTTCTTCATAACAAGGAACATCTATAACATGGAAGAATACCACTACACATACAGTACATTCGGTCCTAAATGTACCACCAGCGCTCATTCACTTGTATAATTTCCAAAAAAACGCATTCCATTAAAACAAATAAGCTGACAAAGAAAAAAAATCAGAAACATTCAACCCAGCAAGCTAAACTATTTGCTTGCAAGATCAGCAGAGGAAGCAGCACAGAGAAATGCAGGTTGTATAGAGTCTCCATACAGCCATGCAGCTGTTATGAATAGTTAACCTTTGCAGGTAACAAGTACTGAGGATTTTCATATGCCAATGTACGTGAGAAACACCGAAGTGTTGGGCTTAGTATCCCCATGATAACACTGTAGAATTTGGCTTTGCTATCACACCATGACAATATTTGCATTTGGCATGCTATCAACATGGCAATATATCTACCTGCTTATGAGATACACCAGTGTGGTGCTCCTGATGCTGACGTTGCCATGCTTGGCGTTCTTCAAGCCAACGCTCACGTTCCGCCTGCAGTTTGTTTGACTTCTGCTTGAGAACAGCAACCTCGAGTTCCACCTCACGGAGTTCACGCTGCAGTTGACGGTTTTCCTGCTCCAACATCCGAACCTCCTTCTGCTTGGACTTGCACTGCTCCTGAAGAACAGGAATCTGGAAAAGGTAAAACAGAACATACACAGACCTTTAATTGTCATGCAGAACACATATGAGCTCACAAGACTAGTGTAATTTTGGCATGCTGTAGGCCAACTTGTGAACTACAGCAAATTGTCCCAACTGACATGCTCTATGGGGACATATGAACTTGCTCATCCTCATTGATCAAGAAAACTTGCCATCAGTACCTGCTGATTGTGCAACTGCAGCCTTGACAGCTCCTCTTTCACTTCATCAAGTTGCTGTTGGTGAGTAAGGAGCTGACGTTGTGCCTTCTCCAGCTGCCGTTTTTCTTCTAACCATTTGTCACGTTCAGCCAACTGACGCTCCATCTGAAGCAGGCGCCACTCCATATGTTGGTTTTCCTGATCGAGTTCTTGCTGCTCCTCCATTGACGGCAAACACTGCAACTTCAGCCACTGTTGGCATAAGCACACAGCACAGTCATTCAGTGACATGAATACAACTGTGAATAGTCTTGATACCCTGTTAACAACTTGAATTTGCCACAGTTCTTGGCCTTTGGTTTGCACAGGTTTTCACCAATGACCAGCATGCCTCCACTTTGTAAACCAACTGTTGTGATACAGAAGAAATCTGACTGTCTCTAGTTCACAATACATTGTTGCTTGTTAGTAGCAATACAAGTACCTACCTCTTGTTGGTGTTCTGTCAAAATTGGAACCTTTGAAAGCAAGCAAGCAGTAACTACCTACAAAGGAAGTTACTGCCTTCATGTCCCTGTTGGTCAATGGTGGCAATTGTGCATGCAATACAGATTCATCTGACACTATGCTCACAATGGTGATTATACACAATCAACACTAGCATGTCAGCTCTAAACATACAAATTAGATGCACATGAGTAGCATGCACCAATATCTACTTAGCAATGTCACTGGTACAGTTTGTTCATACTACCTTACATGTCAGCTACAAAAATTCTTCTTCATCTCTACAAATTAAAAGTTTGACATTAACAGGCTGACCATGCCATGGCTGAGGTGTATTTAGATGAGGTACAGTTGCATCCAACCAAATAATTCAGATTGGTTTGCAGTGTATCCTTTTGTGTCTGAATAAGGTTCACCTGACGCTAGACCAATTTTCATTAGTGACCAAACCCTGTGAAAATCAGCAACTGTGCTAATAAGCTCTGACACTTCATTGAGCATTCGAACTGACTTAACCGATCATCAAAGTCTGAAGCAGACCCTTACAGCACAAACTCCTACACTCTCTCTTCCCCCGAACCCTTGAAAACCCTACTAAGTTAGATTATTTGCTTACCTTATTCTCCTCAGTTAGTTGCCTGATCTTCTCTGGCATGCTCTCCAGCTCGTCAATGCCTCTCTGTATGCGCTCATTCTCTTCACGACTCGCTCGCAGCTCTGCTTCTCTTTCACGCAGCTGATGCTCCAACGTCTGTTTGCAGTCCTCCAACTCTGGCAGAAGCTGTCACAGAAGCAACAAAGTGCTAATACTCAAGCTCCAGTTTATTTCTGCCAACAATGAAAGGCACAATGCCTGCTATGCTTGGTTTTGACAAGATGCTTGTAACACAATTAATATAGCCAACTGGAGCAAGCATTTCAAAACTGAGAAGAATAAGATTATTTCCTCACCTTCTTTTCTTGCTGTAGTTTTGCATAAAGCTGCTCATTCTGTTGTTTCAGTTCTGTAACAATTGCTTCCAGATCGGCCTTGTGCTGCTGCAGTGATGCAACCATTGTGCCTTGCTGCATGGCCTCCAGCTCACTGCTCATTTCAGCCAGAGTGCCTTCCAATTCCGACACCTTGGAGCGTAGGTTGTTATTTTCCTTCACAAGATGTGCTCGCTGAGACTCCAGATCCGCAAAGTGACGATCGGCTTCAAGCGCTGAAACTCTCAACTCAGCAGCAGCAGGTTTTGGAGACGCAGACTGCAGCTGCCTTAGCTCTTCCTGGAGTTGCTGTTGAGACAATAGCAATTTGCTGTTCTCTGTTTGTACAGACTGCAGCTGCTCCTGAGCATCGTCAAGGTTTGCTAACGCCACAGCAAGACGCTGTTCACTGCTCGCCCGTGCTGTCACAGCACTGGTCACTTCATTCACCTGTGCGGTTAGCTGCTCCTGATACGAGTGCAGCTGTTCCTTTGCTTGTGATAACTCAAGGGTCAAATGCTCTTCTTGTTTGGCAGCTCGAGCTGACAAACTTTCAGTTTTCTCCACAAGTTCTGAGATGCGTTGTTTGTTGCTCTCCAGTTCTGTCTGCAAGGATATTCTCTCTGCTGAAATACGCTTCAATTCTACCCGTGCCTCCTTCTCACTAGTTTGCAGCTGACGCTGCTTCAAGCGCAATTGAGCTCTCTCCTGCAGCAGTTGTGTATTTTGTGTTTTTGCTGCTTGAAGAGCTGCTGCAGCCAGTTCAGGATCAGACTGGGCTGCTATTCTGCTTTGCTCACTCTCCATCTTCTTCAAGCGATTTTCCATAGTCTCATTGTCCTCTTGAAGTCGCT
This sequence comes from Nicola tetela, assembly GCA_028565695.1. Classification (NCBI taxonomy): domain Eukaryota; kingdom Metazoa; phylum Porifera; class Calcarea; order Clathrinida; family Clathrinidae; genus Nicola; species Nicola tetela. The sequence goes on along the minus strand of JAOWAW010003140.1, from coordinate 6,608 downwards.
GGATATCTTGTTCCCTTTCCTGAAGGTCATTTTTCAGGGAAGTGATTCTTGCCTCAAATGAGCCTTCCCTCTCCTCTGCAGCTGTCAGCAAGTGTCTCAGTTCAACTGCACTCTTCTGCAACTCCTCATTCTTTGCTTTCTCCTGACAAAGCAAGTCTTTTTCTGCATCTGACTGCACTTGTCTCTCAGCCATCTGTGATTCTAAAGCTGCCACAGTTCTGGAGAGAAGCTGAGTCTGTTGCCAACAACTCTCAGCCGCCAGTACTTGGCTGTGTGCCACAAGCAAGCTTTGCTCCAGCTCTGTACTGGCAGCACCTGTTTCCACATCTGCTGGTGGAAGATGAGAAGAAATAAATGACAGAAGAGAATTCAGGTCTTGCTCTTTATCATCGTTTACTAACTGCTGCTCCAATTTCTGGTTGGCAATTCGCAGGCTGTGGCGCTCGGACAACAGCCGCTGACTTTGCTGGCGCAAACGCACACATTCTTCCATATGCTGTTTCCTTTCTGCTTCTTCATCACGTGCATGTGCCTCCGCAGCAACTCTTTCTTCTTGTGCTTCCTTCAGCGCAGCATCAGCTGCAAGCTGCACCTCTTTCAACTTCTCTTGCAGCATACTCTCCTTCTCACGCAACCGTGCAATTTCTTCCTGTAAGGCATCACCCTGACTAGTAGTGTCACTAGATGTACTACTGACTGGTGATACTAAACGTGGTGATGACTCATTCATTGTTTTCAGCTTCTGCCTCAAAGAGGTACAGTTTCTGTTTGCGTGCAAGAGCTGAAGTCCTAACTGTTCATTTTGCCGTTTGGTGGTCTCACAACGGCGTTCGGCAGCGGCCAGCTTTGCCTGCAGCATTGGCACAAGCTGTCGATGCTCCTCCTCCAAGTCTCTCCATTTGGCAATAGCATTGTCAGCTGCTGCATTGAGAGCGGCTGCATCAGCACGCTCAGAACGCAAGTCATCCACTTCAGTCCTCAGCTGACCATTAAGCTCTTCTAACTCTGACATCTGCAATCGCATCTCTGCCAACTCACTTTCCAGACGTTTTCGATCTTCCAGTAAACCAACAACAGGACTCGGGAGACATTCTCCATCGTCATCAGATGCAGCATGCTCTTCATCACATTTTTTAGCAGTCGCAATGGAGGCCTGAGTTGTGCTGTCTTCATCTGAGTGTTCCAGTGAATACGCCTTGCTGCTACCAGAGGAAGTTCTTTGTTCACCAGCCAAACCATCAGGATATGAACCAGGAGCATCAGCTTCTTCTTCACCACAGACATTCTCTTCAATTGGTGACGGAAATGCATCATCAGCTGAAAAAGACGGTGATCTGAACCGCATGCCACTGGCCTTAGCTTCAGCAAGCATACTGGGCATTTCACTCTCTGGAAGGTCCGAAATGCTATGCAACACAGCTGCACCTGCCAACATGTCGTCACCAACAACAACCATCTCTCGTACATAGCGTCTTTCCCGTAGATGAGGCGAATTTTTTCGTGTCTTTGCTGGCGGGCTCCGCTGCTGTTTGCTGAGCTCAAGGGAGGCAAAAAAGGCCTCGTGATCCAACGCGCTGAAATGTTCACCTTGCCACGCCTGGGTGTTCTCCTCTCGCTTTGCTTTACCACCACGGCGTGAGAGGCGGGCAGCCACACGCTTCATTCTGAGCTGAACACAGAAATTGACAACAAATTCTGACTAAGCCCAAAGCAACAAAATCAAGACTGACAAAATACTCACCCCATAACAAGGCTAAATTCGCACATAAACGATATGGAAGTGTTTTCATACAGTTTCCACTTTGCTTTTGGCATTCACGTGAAAACCATTATTGTTTCCCTATTGTTTGTAGTGTTCACACAAAAACAATCGTTACAGGCCCAAAATAGAAGATGCAGTAGATTTTCTAATGTTTAAAATAAATCTGAGTGACTCTTAGAAGCAAAAAAGTTTATTCTTAGTGAGGTTGTCTCACAATTGAACTGGTGCTGGAAATACCTTGTTGCAGAAAGAAGTAAAGCTGTGCTAGTGCCAAAGAGTCAGACATTCCAGTGTAACACAGTCACCTTTGATTTAAGGAATGAAAACATGTTTCAAAACAGCGCTGGTTGAACATCCTCTGTTGCGGCAGCCAATTGCATATCACTTGCATGAAATGAGTAAGAATGGAAAGGCTGCACCAGCTCTGGTCCAACCTTCAGCTCCTATTATATTCCTCCCTATGGTACAGATCTGCATCTACTAAAATAGCCATTTCACACATTTACACATAACCGATACGAAAGTAAATTGATTTGAAAACACTCTGAAGAGAGTTTTCGTCTGAATATGGTTCTGATACTATTCTTGACATTAACGTGTAAACCCTCTCCCCATAAATGCATAAATTTGAAAATATTTTCATTGGAAATATAATTTTTACACTGAAAACGTTTTCATGTTGTTTATGTGTAAACCTTTTTTGTTGTACCCCAGTGAAAGAAAGATAACAGACAGTACTGTCAGCAAAAAAATCACATCTGCTGGAGGTCAGAGAAATCATGCAACCTCTTACAGTGCCAGGTCACAGGTCTGATTCCAGTTGTGAGTTTGCAAGGTTTTGATTTTCTAATTTAACATTGGTGCTGGCTCAGTTCTCTTTCCTTCCACCAGACTCCAGAGTACAAAAAGAACATTTTTGATTATATGTAATGTGGTAAAAGTACTAACAGAACTTTCAATGTAACTTCACCAACCCTGCAGTAAAGGTAAATCAGCTACAGTCCTAAAATCGATGAGAACTATACAAGTGTGTCAAATGTATCATTGCAACACTCTTGTAGAGCTAGAACACACTGACTTGGGTTGCTAGAGTTGAAGACTTAATTGGTTTACTGTTCTGATTTTTAATATTACCTGCAGTGTGGCATTTCTTCGCATTGCTTTTTCAGGTCTTTGGTCCCTTGTCATTATCCCACTAAAAGTGTTCAGACTGTGTTCAGTGGCTGAGTCTTGGTTCTAAGTGTGCAACGCTTCATGACTATTTGCAGCCAACTTTCCGGTTATAGGACCATAAGTCCGCGATGTGCAATCCCAAAACTAATAACTTTATAATATGACATGACCCCACGCAAACTTATTGTGTTTAAATTTTGCAACTGAGTTGACACACCCCTCTACCTCAAAAAATAAACCCTGAAAGGAAAGAAAGATTAAGCCCCTGGCGCTTGAGTGTCTGGAATTTCTCTGGTCACGATGATGACTTATAACTACTTAAGTTAACTGTCAAAGTGGACGTGATTGATGATCACTCAGCAACCCGCAAAGTAGACCACTTACACCTTAAGCCTGACCACTCATGTCTTATAAAACATGGCGCCTGCATGTTCGGCGCGCGCTACACTACATGCGTTAATTCCTTCACAAGCTCTAAGTTCCTCATACTGTCTCCACTTAGATCCCCTGCACCTTGTTGTGCCCCAATACCAAAATTAAATGTACTCAACAAGTCAAATATAGAACGCTTTTCTTGGCAAATGCAGCACCAGGCCGTGGCCAGCTGCATGTGCACAGACTGACTTCATTTGTCCATCGACACACCACATTAAGTCCGCTGCTCAGTTGCCTCTGGGTAGGCTTGTAATTAAGTAGAGATGTTGCTGTTGCTGCATGCAGTTGCCACAGCTGCTAACCAACTGCCAGAAGCTTGCAAGCGTGCGAAGATCAGCGCTCACACAATCGGCTGTCCCACCCTAGCAGACCCTCTAGCACTGCTCTTCTTATCACACGAGACATTTATCCCACAACGCTACACCCGAGGCTATGATCTTCATGATTATGATCCTGATTCTGAGACGAGAAAAACCATTCCCGACCAACCGTGCCAGCTTGTACTAGTCATCACTGTCATGGGCGCCTCCTTGTCCGGAACACCACTCTCTGGCTTCTGGACAAAAATGCCTTACTGTGCAACTACAACAAGCCTGCGGTATTTACCTTTATTATACGGAAAAAGTTTACTTTGAAGCAGAAAGCAAGTTTGGCCAGATATCAATTTGTATTGATTATAGCAAAGCCATTGTCTCCTAACCCCAGAGTGAGCTCAAACGGAACTGCATTTGTCCACGACTCACCTGACAGAACTCACCCTGCTGAAGTTTCTTGTTAGCTGTACGGACGATCAATGGCGAAATCCAAACTGGAATTTAATGGGCAGAATCGTCCGTCCAGGCGCACTGAAACCAGATGAAGGCTAGTAGCGTTGCATCCTCTTCATCTCGTCCTCTACTAGAACTCACTCAGGCACCCTAGCATTGCGGGCTAACGATCTTTGCCCCGCCGTTGCCGCAATAACGTTGCCCGCTAGGACGAAGGAAAAGCTCCCAAACGAGACGACAGCACCAGAGACTGGTGCTATAAACCCCTGTACCTCCTCTTGTCGGGAACTCACAGACATATGAAGTGTCTCTGCCAACTTCGAACTTTAAAAGTTCCCAACTCAAGGGCATAAAAACCTGTAATTCACTGGCGACTGGTCACTGAGCATAGCAGTTGACGTTCGGAATCGGCTAGGCCGCGGCCCTAGCCCTTATCTACATGTACAAAATTTATTTAAAGAATAATAATTATTATGATAATCGGTCATCCTGACATGCATCCGCTAGCGATGCGCACTAGACGTAGGCGAGGCTCGATGGTGGGCGTGAGTAGGTCAACTGGTCAGGTGGAAGGTCTACCGTTCGGGTGCATGCATTATTTTCATTACGGTATGTAGAATCATTGTAGATCTAGCCATACCACTCTAGCGGTACGTCAACCATGTATGCAAACAGAAGTTGCGGCTAGCGCCTGCTCTTGTGTACATATGTAGGTCATTCCCCATTTCAGGGCGAACCAACAGAGCACAACCTACTTTAGCGCGGCTCAATGGAGCGTATCTCAATGGCCGCCTGCCCCAACAGAGCGCACCCAAATTCAGCGTGACTCAATCTGGCGCAACATTTAAGCCCAATGGAGCGCATCTCAATGGAGCGCACCCTACTAGCGCTCCCTAATTCGGCGCTTCCCAATTCGGCGCTCCCCAATTCGGCGCTCCCCAATTCGGCGCTCCCCAATTCGGCGCTTCCCAATTCGGCGTTCCCCAATTCGGCGCTCTATAATTCGGCGCTCCTCAAATCAGCGCAGCTTTAACCAATGGAGCCCATCTCAATGGAGCGCAGCCGAACAGAGCGCTCCCCTATTTAGCGCTCCCCAATTTAGCGCTCTCCAATTTAGCACTCCCCAATTTAGCGCTCCCCAATTCAGCGCAGATTAGGCCCAATGGAGCGCAACTCAATGGAGCACACCCCAACAGAGCGCTCCCCAATTCAGCGTCTCAGACGTGCTCTTGCCGTGAAGAATCATAGACGAGGAGCTAGCGAAACAATTGTTAACGATTAAGATAGAAGGACTGAACTACACAGGTAGGCGATGGATGACACAAGTTAGCCAGCGATAGAGATTTGGTACAGTTTAGAGATAATCGGTTCAATGTGCTCGCCCTGTCCTGGCAGCAAAGGGTGCATGTGCAACAGTGCGAGACCCTGTGATAGCTGCTTTTAAATTGGGGAGTGCTCTGTTGGGGCAGGCAGCCGTTGAGATGCACTCCATTGAGCCACGTGGAAGTAGGTCACGCTCTGTTGAGCAGCGCTGAAGTGGGGGCATACGCATACGTACAATATTAACAATAATATTCTTTCTTGAAAGATACCTCATTCTGAGATGTCATAATTGAAGAAGAAGTTTCACAGACTCCAGACAAACTTTTCAGGTATGACATTTCGGCCTAATTACCTAGGCCTTCATCAGGTAATAAATGAATCATTTAGTACCTGATGAAGGCCTAGGTAATTAGGCCAAATCATGGTACCTGAAAAGTTTGTCTAGAGTCTGTGAAACTTCTTCTTCAATAATATTCTTTTCAGGAACAACTCACTCTTCTCCAGCTCAGTTTTTCCCACGAATTTTATTGCACCGTTTTGGCCTTGAAACTGAGGCCGAAATGTTGCAATAAAATTCGTGAGAAAATCTGAGCTGGGGAAGAGTGAGTTGTTCCTGATAACCTTATCCCAGCAAGATGTCCATTAAAAACTAGTAATATGAGCCGTCCTCAATTAGCTTTGCTATTGGCTGAATCCTCTCTAAATATATCAAACAACAATAACAATAACAATATTCTTGGTAAACTACATTTTGGCCAGGATTGCCCTGGCCTTCCTCAGGTTATATTCTTCCTGGGCTAGCTTGGGCTTATATTCGCTTCAAATGCCGTATTATATATATTGCCTGGGCTTATAGGCTGGTGGGCTTACACATGGATGTGAAAAGAGCTCAGTGCATTAAATCTTTATTTGTCCTTCTAAGTCAATCAGTCAGCCAAGGCAAAATTTTGCACAACTTGAAAGAGATTATGTAGCAGGATTAGTGAAACTAGACTTTTCCTGAAGGTGATAATGGCAGGATTTGAACCAGAAGCTGCGAAGCTACTGATAGAACACCTTTCAGATGGGCTAATACATACATACATACATACATACATACATACATACATACATACATACATACATACATACGTACATACATACATACA
>JAOWAW010002918.1:5310-17216 GCA_028565695.1 Nicola tetela | reverse complement strand
TCTCTCTCTCTCTCTCTCTCTCTCTCTTTGTTTGTTTTTGTCTCCGTCTCTCTGGCTTTCCACCTTTGCTTGTTGGACTTTTTTTCTTTTGCTTGCGTACGCTCTCCGTTAACAGAGAAAATAAAACTGAGAGTTTTTAGATTTTCAGAAGATCTCATTCCTGCTCTGCAGTAGCGCAGAGGTTTTAACAAAGAAATGTGAAAATTTAGTTATTTCGCTGTTGATGCCCTCCGGCTATATATGCTTCTCAAATCCGCTGCAGAGATAGAAAGCCTTAACCTTTTTTAAGGAACATAGTTGAGTGTGTTTCTGCTGTTTGCCAAAGCGTGTCTTGTTGTCGTCATTGCGTTTGTTTCGCGTCCTGATAATGCCGCGTGACTTTGTCAAAGCGGTGTTCATAAGATGATAAGCTTATATCTTCATGTGTTGCTTGTGATGAACTGTTGCTCCATGTCACCGTCGGTGGGACCAAGTCTTTGGTGTGACAATACGGGGGACTATCTTTGCACTGTGCTCTGATCATCATATAGGACTACAGAGCTTAACATAGGATTACATGTATTCTACTGGCATCGAGGGTGTCAGCCTCTGGCCGGGCCTACACACAATACTCCACTCGCGCTAGGTTGTGTCCTCTGAGTGGGAAATCCTGCACGTCAGCCTGTTATAATAATAAACACATTGTTATACTCCGTTCAGACAGCCACATACATATTAATGTACTGTAATTACACTGGCCTTCGGCTATAATTATACTGTATACTCGGCCATTTGGTGTCATGATTACCGCGGTATGTAGATCTACATGTACGTTTAGGTCTTCTTAGCCGAGATACATTACGTCACGTCATTGAGCACGTGACTTTTCCTACTTGTAGCCTGCGTGTTGTTCTCACGTTTTCCCGACTCGCGACATCGCTAACGGAAGTTCTCGCGTGGGCATAGGGCTAACCACTCACGGCTGAATCTCTCTTTTGAAATTCGAAGCGGAGAGGTGCAACTTTCGAGTTCCAGTGAGGCAATGATGAAAATTATTATAACATTATCCAATAAGAAGTCGTAATTGCGGCGTGACAGTGCTTCACGTGCTGGATAATAATCACGTTAATTTCCGTTGAGCAACTTAGTCAAAGGTTACGACATCACAATCTTATTGTGCTCCAGCTTACTTTATTGAAACGAACTTCAACGAATTTCGTTTCAATAAAGTAAGCTGGAGCATATTAAGATTGTTATGTCGTAATGTCCTTCCAACAAGAACCAAGATCCTTAGTCAAAGCTTGCTTCATAACCGTTATGGTTGATCTTGCAGGAGCCAATAGACCGCTCTCCCCCATACTTTCGCGTATCAAAGTTTGCGAGCTTTTGGCGGAGACGCGCGCCTGGTTTAGCTGAATAATACCGGAGAGAGCAACATTTGCGAAGCTTTAACTTCTAGCCAGCCCAACGAAGGACGCTAGCCTTGCACGCAAGCCCGAACGCCATGGAAAATCATAATTACGTAGGCCCTGTGCTAGAGCGCGCTATGAGTAATGGGCAGCACTGCAGCTTTGCAACATTACAGCCATGAACTCCGAAGCGAGAAATGACACTAAACCGCACAACGCTTCGCCTCAGTTGAACCGTTTTTCTTTCGCATTTGCAACTTGACTGAGAACGTTAACTACAAAAAGGCAACACCTCGCGTGCACGTGACGTGTATGGGTCCGGCGGCTATCAAGAAATGCAACTGAATTTAAAAGGCTGCTCGGCTATGTGGGATTTTCTTGACGTTGGACAAACTTAATTCCTACCTCGTAAGACATCATTTTGGATTCAGGTGATCGACAGCATCGACGCACGGGTTTAGCTCCTACGCTGCTTCAACGGCTGCAGCTCGCGCATAGAAATCGCAATGAGTGTCACTACCAGCGGTGGTCGGTCGCGAAACATCAGATCTCCACGTGCTGCGTATACACAGATCCTTGAGTGGCCGACGCTGAATGTGAACCTGTCTGCATTCGCTGACAGTCGCTGTACCCCAACGCATCACACCGAAGAAACGAACAGCGAAGTAGAGATGCTGAGCACAAGTGCCACACAAGGACAGGGCGAAACGAACGATCTGCAGTTTGTCGTAGACCAAGAAGAGAGAGGTTACACAATATACTGGAAACGAAGCACAGCAGTCAAGGAGAAGGAGGGTAACAAGCGGGAGATTCACGAGGCGTTGAAGGCCCAGCAGCTAGAAATGAAATGCGCGGGTAGCAGCACTGTGCAGCATGAACCAAGATAAAGTATTAGAGAATAGTAAGATATGGTCAGACTTATTGTTGGAAAGAACCACACTGATGTACAGATCGCCACACTTAGGATTAAGAATTTGTCGCCATCACCAAGCGCTGCCATACTTCGCCGGGTTGTTATTAACTTGAAAGAAACCATGCTGTACATATGATCCTCAGTTCAGCCTTGAGAATGGCTCTGGTACAGAGCCAAACCGTGGTCTCTCAACAAATGAGATCCTTGCCGGAGTGGCTGAATTTCTGTTGCAGCGTTTACTACGTGGCGTAATGTCTCATCAATCGCAATATCGATGTTTCGAAAATGGGTCTTGTTTAATAATTGCTGCTGCATCAGAAAATCGGCATCATCGGCAGCCCTGAATTAAACCAGCAAACTGCCACAGTTGCTTTGTATTTGGACATAGCAGAGGCTTTGTCGACAGGCTAACGGCATACCGGTGCTTGATTTTATGGGCTAGTGCTAGCAGTCAGCTGACTAGCTATGCCCGTACTTGAACAAATGATTGTAACTGTAGATCAAGTTGTTCCAAAGCAGCCACAGGTGATTTTGAAATTGGCTAAGAGAATGGAACCGAAACCTTGACGTGTCAGCACTTCAGAGGCCCAGACGGGAGAAGTCAGATCTCGAGACAGAAAGAGAAGATGAGAGCCTGACAAAAACGAGACCGAGAGAAATAGTGAGAAAAAGAGGCATGTACGGTGACAGAGACGTGTAGTCGGGAAGTAGTCAGAAACTGAACGATTCAGGACAATTGGCCTTGGTAATCCTTTACTCATTTTTGCTCGGGCTTAGAGTGAACACCGTGCAGGAGACTAGAGACCTGCGGCGACCAAGCGCTTAGGGCAAGCGGAAATCACCGCTCGTCCACTGCATGACCGGCCAACGCAAATTAAAATAACCGGCTTCATAGCGACCTTTGTAACTCATTCTCGACATGATCTGAATTTATTGAATTGACATGCGTGAGATGCTACGGAGTGACTCCAGTGACCGACACTTGCAACGTCTTGGTTTTATTCATGAATGGTTCGTGCTCTGATGTAGTTCGCCTAGGCGCTTGGTCACCGCGGGTTCGAGTCCGCTGTGCTGTCGAGCACTAAGATAGCGCAAAAATAGGGAATTGCTTGGTTATATATATCTGCTGGCAAGAATTCTCGTCTCCGTGTGCAGATGATTGGTTTTACCTGTTCACTACCCGATTACATTACAAGAGCTCCGCACCGACCTGCTCTGCATCGACCTGTACTGAAGGCAAACAGGAGTTATAATCAACTCAACTAGCCTATGATGACATTGGCTCTTTTCTAGAAAGATCCCGATGGGCACAAAACAATAAATAGCTGTATATTGTCCTCAGCCAGATCTACGCGAGATGGAAGGCCGTCCGCCGGGCATAGCGTCCTGATTACTTCTGCTCGTGGCCTGCTCCCATTGTTTCTGCCCAATAGGGCGTTGCCAGGCAGCGGCCGCATAGTTCCACACTGGCTGTTCATCCAATTCTCTTTGTTAAAGCGGTTAAGCTGTTTGTGTCCGAGGAGCGCTGCCACAGTTCTATAGCCTGTTGACTGTCAAAGCAGGCAAAATCGATTTTTCCCCAAGGTGTGGTGCTTGTGTTGCTATGTAAATGGTGTTATGGTTATTTGGGGAAATGTTGCGTTTTTGCAAGAGTGTGCGCCTTTATAAGTGGAGAGCAATCTCTGATCACCATTCATTGTAGCTGAGCGCTTTCGCCAGAAGTGCTGAGCAGAAATCGAAGGACGGATAAAGTTTCGGATCAGCAGTACCAGCTGCTGGGTAGTGACAGAGCATTCTGGTTCTGGTCATCGCAGCAACGTGTTGTCAGCTTGGTGTTTGTCTTATCTAGACACAAAGGGTCTCCTACACCTCCGTTATGACCGGGGAACAGCAAACGACCAGCTGGACTAAGTCTTTGCCGCAGAAGGTGAGCATAACTGTTATACAGAATTTCATCAGCATAATAGTAGAAAATCAAAATTAATTGGTCGTTGATTGATCAGACATATGGTGCTTACTGCACGTTTTTGCTAGCTGTACGATCTCCGGTGCATCAATCTCGGCTCCAACCCGTACAATATAGCTGTACCTTTTGTCTCGTAGCCACCTAGCATTCTACTATGTATATGTAGCCCTAATGCACGCACACCGCAATATAGGAGTTTCCATTCCATATCGGACACGGCTTTCTGCAGCTGATGGCTACCTCACAGCAGAGTCAGCAGATGGATACTCAAAGCAGCTGACATGGTTTACAACACGTACTGTTTCAGAAACCTGAGAGTGCATAAACAGCATAAACGCATTCAATTCGGCGCATTACCCCTGCGGCGCGCGAGCGAATGCCGGAACACTGAAATATCTGATAGTTGAGAGTTGTCGTTCCAGTAGCTCTCCCTTCTCCGATTCTGAATCCTGACAGGATTCCATAAACTAAACTCTCCAGCTCAGTGGAAACCATTCCCATCACTTTATTTGGCCACTGGCTTCGAACAGTTTTATGCTATTAACCTATCCATCAAATCCACGCGTCGGATAATATGGATCGGAATTCAAAATAAGAAAGCCAAGAAAAGGTCCATAGCTTTGGTTGACACGTCATCAGCTCCATGCAACAGCTTAGTATAACAGGTTAGTATGACAACTTAGCCTAACACCTTAGTGTAACATCTCAGTGTAACAGCTTAGTATAACATCTAAGTGCAACAGCTTAGTGTAGCATCTAATTGTAACAGCTGTAACAGCTTAGTATAACATCAAAGTGTAACAGTTTAGTATAACATCTAAGTGTAACAGCTTACTAGTAGTGTAACAGCTTAGTGTAACATCTAAGTGTAACAGCTTACTGTAACAGCTTAATGTAGCAATACAGTATAAGGTATTGTAGCTATGTCAACTCCATACGCCAAGCGCTGCTCTTAAGACCCATAATATACATTGTACAACATGCAAATGGCGCAGGTGGTTAGCGCGCACAGTTTCTATTCCCGAGGAAGTGGCGATTTCGCTGCGAGTTCAAATTATCCCGAACGTTCAGCTAACGCTCACTCGATCCCCTAAGAGCCTCGGAGGTTCTGCCAAATTAGGGAGGCTTTTACCTCCTTCGGTTGGGCCATGGCCAGTGTTCACGGTGCATGTGCAGGGTAAACGTGCATTGTCTATTAATATTATAGAAGACTCCCTTTGCCCTTTACGAAGTTTACCCTTAGATCTAGAACGTTAACTGGCTTTGCAGTTTTGCGTCATTATACGCATATGGTGACGCCATGGCACATGATCGTGGATAAGTGATCACGTGCGTAACGTGAATGGGCCGGATGAATGGTGACTTCTCCTCTGAGGACATGTCGAAATGTCGACCCAATCGAAGGAGCTGGAGCGTTGAACTAGACCTTCTTTGAATTGTGAATTGATTTCTTTTTTGAACGTTCAAATCGTAGAAGAAACAGTATTTCTTACCAGCGTTGATCCTTCGACGAAGGGGAATGAAAGAGGATTTCTACAAAATCACAGAAAGGTTCGACCGGGACAAATCGAGACGGACCGACAATGAGCAGGTCACGGGGAAAGGAAAAGAAGTACTCTCATAGATGTAAAGATAACACTTGTGGAAAAGTATACATTCATATGTAGCGCATTTGAATATCCCACTCGTGTGACTGCTAGAATTAGGTTATTGCTAAAAGCCATATAGCACAAGGACATCAGGCAGGGTTAGTCCAGCGAGTCATAATCGCGCCAAATGCTCAGGATCAGATGGCCCCGGCCCAACCCACTTGGCAGGTGCTACATGTACAATTGTCACAAGCTTTGAGCCTGTCTCATGAGCCTCTTTGCATTTAATAGAACTGAACCAGGAAACCCGCGCTGTATTATTATAGTGTATATCCATGGCAAGGATGTTGCTATTGTTCATTCTACAGACATGACAGGACCCAGGACTACAGACGGACGGTACGGGCAGATAGGGTGATACAAAATGGCACGTGACCCATAAATCCCCATAGTGTTCCGCCCACGTATCTCTCAACGCGTGGTGTCATTGATTTTGTTCAAACTACTTCTAACTATGCACCTGGTACAAAAGAAATTGCACGGTTTTCTGAATTACCTTTTTATTTGATTGCAGAGTTGCCCTAGCGAGCCACCTCGGATATGACTAGATTGCGGTAAAAATATTTAAATAGGTATACAAGGTGGTGCAGGGGCGTACATTTATGTAGTAGTCGACGCATTTTGTTAATTAATATAAACTATTGTGAACTTTGCTTGATTACGATGATTTCTGGCGTACGTATATACGGCCAGGAGGCGCGTTGACGTTGGCAGCTAATCATGACGTCGGTTACACACGTTCATGATTTGCAGCATGGACATTATTACGTGTAGAAGTGCGATTTATTCACGCAATGTAATGACGCTGAGAGACTGTACGTACTCTGCCCTCAAGCTCTTTGTTCTCCGGGCTTCATTTTCGGCTTCACATGATCAGATGTCGTTGCACTGTGCCAGGCATGAACTGTGATCTTTGGATACCCACTACTTCAAACGGCGCAGTCGTTTTGCCTATCTCTGAACGTGTCCCCGCGCCGCATGGACGAGGAGCGAGGTTTCGCTTCTCTTCGATGTTCCGGCCACAAATCAGCCTACTCGTACGACATTGTGCGAATAGCATGTTGAGTTCTAAGTACGAGTGATTTCTACTTACCAGCCGGATGGTGAGCAGATCGTAAGGAGGCATCCTTCAGGCAGAAAGAGGGGCTCTGCCTTGCATTAGCTCCGACGTTGTTTGTGGGCTTCGGCCTGAAAACAGGCAGCTACATTTCAACCGGAGAAGGGTTGCGGTGCTCTTACTGAGTGTCATAACGGTCCGTTAGGCGAACGGGTGCGTTGTGATATCGATTTAGCCGTTGGCGAAGGAGGAAGCAAGTTGTTAGCTGCTCATCGGTTTGGTGGGGCTGCCTAGGTTCTCGCAAACGGTCATCACCCTGCAGTATCATCTTCCGATCCTACTCGCAGCTCGTTCAGCGGCGCTCGTTTTGCGCTGAACAAAAGCCTGCCGTCGCTGCAGTTCTCTGGCCTAGTTCACATCGAAATCAGAGAGCGAGCAGAGTTCGAATCGTCACCTCTTGGCGTTGAGGATCTTAGAGCTTGCACGCTGTTAGTTGGCCAGACAGTGTCGTCGGCTTTGGATCGGGAAAGGGGATCTGTGTTCGACGTGGAAAGACTCTCTGCTTGAGAGTCACAATCCTCTTGTGTCGCTCCGTCATTTCCTCGCAAGATTCTTGTGGTTATTCGTTTCATTCGTCGGTGAGTAAGCCGCCCTTGCACCGTCGATTGATGTGTCTAGAATCAGATATGAATCGGCCTCGGCTGCAGTAGGGTACTTAGGGACATATAAACAGCAACGATAAATTGGGCTAGAAATAGGTGTATTCTGTTAAACAGGAGTGAGAGAACAAACGGGTGTTTCATTTGTCTCTGCCTGTGATATTTTGGCCATAGGGTGTTGCTGCGAAGGCTGTCATGACCGGCGAGGCTGCACTTCTTTCGCCCGCTGACGAGACCGTACCTACATCGTCAGTCGCTCAGACAAGTCCAGGTGTGTTTCCGGATTTGCTTGGCATTTTCAAGCGTGTCTGCTGGCAGTAAGGCCACTAAGGCCCCGTCTGTAGCTAAACCAAGAGGCTTCATATTTGTAAATATGTGTTTTCTCCGTGAAATGGGAGAGGATTTCAGGAACAGCGAACCTTTTGCAAGAGCGATGCTCCCCGTTGATTACCCCTTGTACATTGCATGCCGCGGAAAGCATACTCTGGTATATCGGTTTTCACTGGTAGCTGTAGGACTTGCCATGCGTTCTGGGAGCTCTCTTAGAACTGTGATTTTACAAGTACACGCTTTCTGGGTGGTTATTGTCACTTTGAGTTGTTGACTTTTTACGTGGGGTAGAAAGGCCAATTGTTTTCAAGTCTGGAGTTTTATTCTTGCCCAGTCTGAGTGCGGCTTTTCCCGTACGTTCAACAGACGCAACCACAGCTTTGAAACGCTCCGCCGAGCCTGTCTTCGCGGTTTTACCGGGGTGCAGAAAAACCGATAGGTAAGTCACGTCGTATTGTCTCTTGGCTCCTGTAAAACGTGGTAAAAGCGGTCTGTAGAGTTTATTATATATGGCCCATACAGCATTTTACACTTCTGTGATTTTCACCACCGACGAGGGAAAACTCATGCAGGGCGATGCTTTCTTTCTGTGCCGTGATTGAACCCGGCTAGTCCCGCTACTGTAGTTGTAGTGGGCTTCGCCGTGTCGGTTGGGAACAGTGGGGTAGATTCGCTCCGAGGCACTACTGTGTTATCTTTTGAATGGGCGATGAGCTTGCATCATGTGACCTGGTAGGGTGTATTGCAGCTGAGCGGATGAAAGTTTGAGCCGGTGTGAGCTGAGACGGGTGCTCGTGCAGGGATTCGCCAGCATTGTCCCGTTTCCGGCTTTCGCTCTTCTGAGAGGCTCATAAATTGCATAGTGCTGGTCTGCCCAGGCCGGCTACTTCGCTTTCACGGCTTAGTGCGTCGTCGCGGAGCGAGAGCGGCGCCCTTCGTACCGTCGCGGAGCGAGAGCGGCGCCCTTCGTACCGTCGCGGACATTGCAACCAGAGCGGCGACTGCCCACCGGGGCCATCTTGCTGTAACGCAGCTCAGTCGCCAAAAGACCGCTCCCTCTGCGGGTAATGTGGAATGCAGTCCGGCAGTGCCTAATTCTTTTCAACTTCAATGGAAAAAAAATTCGGACTTGAGACTTGAAACCAGCCCTTGGTCTGCACTGCAAAACCTGATTTGAATAATAAAAAAAAGAAATTCTATGGGAATGCATTACCGGGCCTATATCCAATTTCCAAAAACCTGGGAATAATGAAAAGGAGAAATTTAGTAGCATGCACAAAAGAACAACTACACTGACTGGATGCACACGTTGTTCATATCTCCGCCACGTTACGTTATCTCAACTCTCCTGCTTGTTCAGTGTTTAGGTTGGTGGAAAATATTTTTGCTTGGAGAGAGAGAATATAGGAGAATGGGTGCGGTTCTTTCTGATCTTGTAGGAGGATCTGTTCCACTGCAGTAAAATTTCATCTTTACGAATGAATTTATTTTTGTCTGCTGTAAATACACACACTACAACTTTGGACACTGGCTGATTTGATTTCTTGGAGTACTGTGTCTTCCAAGTGTCAAGCATTATCCTTCCACCATCAGGTCATTTCCAAATGGGAAGCAAATTTGATCATTTTTTTGGAGGGGGTGTCAGGTTTGCTGATGCGATAAAACGTCTGACTTTGACTTCTTTGGGTACTGGGTTTGAATCAGCCACGGGCCACATGTGTCAGAAAGGTTTGCAGTTTCTTCCTTGCCTGTATCCGATGGTTTCCTCCCTCTCAAATCAGAAAAAGAAATTACCCAAAACACTCTAAGCAGTTATTCAGCAGGTTATTCCCCTACCGCCAAACTTGGCATTGCCAGGGTGAGCCTGGCTGCTTGGGTGGGAAGGGTTGTGGTTGTCCATACAAATTCCTCTGCCTCATATGAGTCACAGCAATGGTGGGCACTGGTCTGGGAGGACCTGACCAGCAAATGATCAAAAACATGGGGGGGAGAGGGTGACCATAGAGCCACTCACAAAAGAGAAGGAATGTGGAAGGAAAAGAGGAAGATCAAGTAGCTAAGCAAAAACCAGTTAGGGCAACACCAATTGCAAAGATCAGTCATGCACTATACCCTAGCCAGGCGGCCCACCAACCCTACAACTTTGAATGTTTTAGTTGTCACAATTAATTGGTTGGGAAAAGAGAAGAAGATTACAGCTAGCACCACCTTTGCACTGATGGTGTTGCACCAGTGCAGGATCTAGAGCACCTTGGTGCTACAGTGGACACTGTATCTCTCAATCAATACTAGCTCCTGACCTTGTGAATCAAGGGTGGCCACTTCAAACTGGTTTTTTTTTTGAACCTGGGGAATGCTCATGACCAGCTAGTATAGGGATCCTGAGTGCCAGTGCACCAGATAGTAATGCTGCACGCATCAGTATTAGAGGTCAAGGGTTTAGGTTTTGTAAGGGGAAATTGTAGGAAACAAAGAAAAGACAATGACTGATAGTAGTGGTAGTAGTAGTAGTGTAAAGGTGATGATAGCATCATTGTGTTGTAGAGTATTGTATGTTAGCAGTTACACTGCCTTGTTTAATCTTGGTTTTTGACTTGTAACCCGCAAAAGAGAGTACTAATGTGATTCTGCCTGGTCCTTTTTTGTAGCTCTCCACGGTTGCACCAGACTTCAACGGGACGGAACTCACAGCGTAGAAAGCTCTCAAGACTGTACACGCAGGAGTCTCGCTCAGATAGTACTACCACAAAGCCATGGAACTTTTCACTCACCCCGGAAACAAGTCCTGTCACCACTCAGAACCCAGCCGAAATCTTCACAGTAATCCATCAGCAATCGGAGGACGACACGTTTGTGCCATGTGACGAGAAAGAACAAATAGTGTCACCGAAGCCTCTGGAAAAAATGGACGCTATAGATGAGGAAGGAAAGGATGATGACAGCGACGATGAGCTTTGCAAAGCTCTAGACGGCATGGAGGTGACTCCACGAAAACGAAAACCGAACAAAGCATTGCTGGAGTCGACTGCAAACCCATTGGCAAAGCGCCTGCAACCGATGAGCGTAGCTGACCTGGCAAGGTAAGACACCCCGGAAGACGCTGCAGTAAGCTCGTACCCCAAAGAACATGCTACCTGAAATACTTCCTGTAGAAACATTCCAGCCTAGTGTAAGAATGTGAATGATTCTCTTGAAGAACATGGATATGTATGAGCTTCAGAACATAGCATGGCCTGGTGTTTCCGTTTAGAATCTTTCCATCCTGTTGCCGGATCAGCTGTGTTCTTAGGCATACAAGCTTTTGTTTTCTTCTTCAAATGTAGTACCTTAAATAGCTGCTTCTGTCTGAGTGCATCTCTGCCATACTCTTTTCTTTCCATTTGGTCCGGTCCGTCTTTCTTCTGCTCTTTTGATGACTAGTGGCTGTGCTCGGAGAAAAATAGGGAAGAAGGATTGTAGGACAGGCAAGAGAGAATGGCCAAAGAGGAGGGTTTTAAGGCACAGTGAATCGGAGAGAAACAAAGTCCATAGGTGACACATTACTCGTTTTTGACACTGGTAGGGGGAAAATCACCACCAAGTATTTGCAAATATCCCATTTCTTCTGGATGGATCGGTTTTTCTGCCAAGCTTGGATATGTTTTACAAGATTGATGGTAGTCTAGCTAAGCTTGAAAGCACCATCATGGCATGATGATAGAGAAAACTTGCAGAGAGGTCTGTATAGCTTTAGGGAGATCATGATCAACCCAGGCCTTGAACGTTTGTACTTTCTTCATTGACTGAGCCCCTAACCCTTATCACACATGTCCATGTCACGTGGCAACCACAGCACCATGTCTGCCATGGCTGTAGTACTACAGATAAGCAGTCATGATGTCACTGTGACGGTGTCAGCGAGCCAAAATATAGTACACATGCAACCATCTTACTAGCATGAGAAG
>JAOWAW010002807.1:0-18735 GCA_028565695.1 Nicola tetela | reverse complement strand
GGCTCATATATGTTGTCGCGTCAAGTTCTACGACACTGTAGTGGTGGCCTACAGTCGTTGTCGTTTTGCCAAAGAGAATAAGAAGTGTGGAGTCGAAATACTGCTCTCGTAGGGCAGTGTAGTATTGAGCTTTCGTTTCTAGTTTGCTCTGGATAATAGTGCAATAAAGTTTCGACCAACAGTCTTCGTGAACTAAGTCGAAAACGCAAAGGAAACCTCTTTCAGTGTTATTCTTATTCTATCATTCTGCCTCTTGAGTTAGAACAGCACCCTACTTAGAGCTCTTTCAGCAGCATCTCCAGCCCGACGCTAGGTGATCGATCTACAGATTTTGCGTTTGCGACTAGCTCGCTAAAGGTAAGCAGCAAAATGGCTTTTGAAGCGTTGTTTGGGAGACGGAAGACGCCAGAAGAAATTATGAGACAGCAGCAACGGGCTTTAAATCGCACAGTACGCGAACTGGATAGAGAGAGATCCAAGCTTGAACAGCAGGAAAAGAAAATTATTGCTGACATCAAGAAAATGGCGAAGCAGGGGCAAATGGATGCCGTGAAGATTATGGCGAAAGACCTCGTCCGCACGCGCAACTTTATTAAGAAGTTTATCATGATGAAAGCGAACATTCAAGCCGTCTCCTTGAAAATCCAAACGCTTCGGTCGACGGCGGCAATGGCGAAGGCAATGCAAGGCGTGACCAAAGCTATGGCAACGATGAACAAAAAGATGAACTTGCCGCAGTTACAGAAGATTATGATGGAGTTCGAGAAGCAGTCAGAAATCATGGACATGAAGGAGGAGATGATGAACGACACTATGGACGATGTCCTCGGTGAGGCAGACGATGAGGAAGAGAGTGAGGCCGTTGTTCAGCAAGTCTTTGACGAGCTTGGACTGACCTTCACAGATCAGCTGTCAGGTTTGACGCCAGTTAGCGGGGCCCTGGGAAAAGAGCCGGCTGCAGCCAGAGCACAAGAGCCGGTTGCACTTGATGCGGATGCGGATTTGCAAGAACGACTAAACAACTTACGGCGTGAGTAACGAAATCTGTGATGTTTGTAGCGATTGACCGCCGTGTAGGTTCTTTCTATAAACGTTAATTCATCCTTCGCCTCGACGGTCGTTCTTTGCAAGATCAACTCATACAAAATCCCTGACACAAATCCTTAATCGCTACCTTGTATGTACTGATTAAGAACACCATTGTTTAAACTGCAACAAAAGTCGCTTTTTATTATAATCATCACCATTCTGATATTTTCCCAGGAACAGTAAAAAAAAAAGAAATTGTAGTGAAATATGATACTGACACATACACCTCTGTTCTGAATAGTTCTTGTTGACATTGTTGCATGCAGATCTGTAGTAGTGGATCTACTGTCCATCAGAAGAAATATGCACTGTGACATTGTTGTACTTTAACCAATACTCATGTATACACACAGAAGCGAATGATAGAGGACAATTTGAAGACTGCTGCTGGCATTTTGGTTCATTTTGATCAGGAATGCAATTTTGTCTGGTGCTGTGTGTATCACATGTAATTTGGGGTGAGAGTATGAGTTCCCAGGTATTGATAGTTACTAGCTCTGAATATTGTATTGTTGAAAAATTTTCAGTGTTCGTTTGATTTTGGTATAAGTCTTTGAAACCTAAATTAAATGTATACCTGCCATAATTGACTGAATAGACACCCATGTTCAGTTAAACATCCGTCCTAATGAGCACCCATCAAAATTGCACCCTGAAACAAATTTGCATCCATGCTCAAATAAGCAGCCAGGATGGTAAACTGAAGTTTACCTAGAAATGTGTATCAATGCTTTTCCTTTGATTGGCGTGCACTCTGAAAGGTGTGGATTTGTACATAAGGCAAATGCCCATAAATTGAACTTTTGAATTTGAGTTTTCTGTAGCTGTTGGTCTTGGCAAAGTCCCTCTAATAAATTAAGCACCCATCAAGAGACAAATAAATTAATGCCTGGGCATCTATATGGTAAATTAATTAGTGATATACATGTCTGTACAGCACCTGTAGCACAGTGTACTGAAAATAGTCAGCTACCAAAAGCCCGTGAGGTGGAGATTACTGAACATTTAACCTGCTAATACAGTATGTGTTTTCTGGGATTAAAGTACTAGGGCTAAATATGTAGACTTGGGATATGATTGTCTAGGCTATGGCCAGTACATGTACCATAACTGCTTTATCCCAGTCCAACAATGCCCTGCATACTAGCAAATGTAATACCGATTAGAATGCTGGCATTACTTGTCAATGCCTACCCGTAATCCTATCGTTAAGGACGTGCTTGCCTTGCCAGTATGTTTTCGTGTGCACGTAATGCAGGCCTGTCAGAAGTGGTCTGCAGGTGGACGCATATATTGACATGACTGTATACACTCCACAGTATAACATTGGACCTCTTAATTTTGTTCTATGAATTTGGTGAATTGAGTGAATGAATCAATTCAGGCACATTCATTTCATCACAAATTGTATTCTGAATCAATTCACTACCTGGCTGGTGAATCAATTCCCAATGAATGAAACAATTCAGAATATAATTCGTGATAAAACGAACGCACACAAGTTGATTCATTCACCCAATTCACCAGATTCATGTTAAAATGAACAGGCCTATTATACAACACAACCCTACATGACCTTGTACATGTATATTTGCTTTGTTTTTCTGCATGCACATACTGCAAAACAAGAAATTCCTGTGTATTGCTATTTTCCTCTTTCAATTTCACTAATGAAATTTTCACTAACCAGGCCTTCGTTTCATGGCATTAATCTTATACATGAAACATGCACTTTCACGAGACTGATATTTAACAGTTATTAGAGAAAATTAATCATGTGCAAAGATTTACAGTTTCAAATACATGCATAATATATGCCACCAGACAAATCCTGAGGTGGGTTGACTATAATAATGAGTAGACCTGTGCAAGTAAGTTTCAACATCTCATAACAGTAGCATGCAAGGCCATTTTGACTCTTTGGTGATCAGTGTGTAGCTAGCTCAGAGCTGCCTAGCACCTGTTTGTAGATCTTTTATTTGGTCTTTATTTATCGTCATGGCAGGCCGACTTTTTGCTACGAATTATGCACATGGTTTGTTATGTTACTTACATGTATTTTTTTCAAAGACATCATGCTGCATTATTAAGATTATTTTCCAAGTGATTCAATAGTACTTTGGCAAGGCAGCTCAAAAAAAGTCCTTCTCAAAATTTTTTGGGGTTCCCTTGCTGGAGTACTATTGAATCACTTGGGAATAAACTTACATGTACCTGTATATTATATAATTATAACATAATATATCTTGTGGACTACGTCGGTCTTTTTTGATATCAACTTCATCCATTTAATCAACCATTGCTAGCTACATTAGACTGATTAGGTAGGGCTCGCCCTACCCAACCAGTCTAATGGTCGATTGAATCGATGAAATTAATATCAAAAAAGACCGACGTAGATCTACGATAATATAGATTAGACAGATAATAATTTCCAGAGCTCACGTGACGTCACCCATGCAAACCGCCTATCTCTTAAGAGGTTGTGAATTTCCCATCACAACCCCTTATCCACACACCATCTGCCAATCATGCAACCCCTTACCCGTGCCCAAGCACTTCCTGCAAATCACAGCCCATTAACCACGCACCATCTGCAAATCACAACCCCTTACTCACACACTTCATGGTCGTGAAAATGTTGGGAGAAACAAATTTATAGCCTCGACACTCACGACCGGCTGCGTCACAACCCGAGCCCAGAGTCTACATGTAAAAAAAATCAATCATGGTATTCTCTGTCGATGAGGGACAGCGCACCGCGGCCTTGTACATGTTGTCCAGAATAGCGCTACATAAGTGCTACATAATAAATGTACATGTATATGTGAGAGGTATTTAGTTGGTTGGCGATCGACGAGTTTCATTTTGACTCGATCATCCGTACCGTAAGTGTCTGGAGGACGTTCGAATAGACATACACTCTTTGGTTCTTCAGCTTGTCTTTCGTTCGCTGTAGTCAGTAACCACGGCTGTGCCGTGCCTGTTTCAGAGTGCTGGTGCGCCACAAGTCCGGTGGCAAGGAGTCGGCGTCTGTTTCCGCTCCAACCAACACAGCCTAGTCCTGTTAGCGTAGTCCTGTTTCACTTGGTTTTGCTAGGCACGGATGACTACGCTCCTCGATTCAAAGTTTAGTTTAGCGCACACGACTTGAGCTGTAGTCCCAGTGGTCAGTCTCGGTGCAGCTCCACATCTTGTTTCATTCTGTTTCTTTGCAATTTTTTCATCGATGTCCGACCTTCCCGAGCCGCCAACTCGTGGGCAATCGAAGGCGCCCAGCAAGACGCTGCCTGCTGTTCCCGACCATGACAAGAAAAAGAGCAGCTTGTTCTCGTTTGGTGCGAAGAAAGATGGTGCGTGTGCTTTCCTTTCTCCGTAGCCAGTGCCTGAATGCATTTGAGCAAACTTATTTCTCTGTCACCGGCTCACAGGGAAAGGCAAAGCGCCTCTGGAGATATCTCTCCCTCACAGTTTCGAGCATACTGTTCACGTCGGCTTCAATCCAGAGACGGGCGAGTTTTCGGTGAGTTCAGTTATTTCAGCGTGGATTCTTTATCGGGTGAAATGCTCGATCGCGCGCGTGCCTGTATATTTGGCTGAGTTTACAGCCGTAAATTCGTGGCGGATCCGGCCTTCAGGTGTAGTTTAGTAGTATTCCTTATCGATTCTTTCTAGCTATAGGGTTGTAGTTCGTGGTTTCAATGAAGCGCGTACTGATTCGTTCCAAGGTATGAGCCGCATCTGCTGGCGTAACATTTTTTTTCTGTCCTTTGTGATTTCTTTTTCAGCAAAGGAAAGTTTAACGTGTTCAGATGATCATATGTTTTTCTCGCCTGAATAATCACTGACTTTCAGTGCTGTCAGCATTAGACAAGGCCTTGCCCGGAACTGTACTTTGACATGTAGCTCCGTGTCTTTTTTTCCTTTTCTGGAAGTGAGATAATAAGCGAAGTGCCGCCACCTATCGGCATCCAGCCCCAGCCGGGCGTGTGCTGCTACTAGCTGAGAGTACTTTGTGCCCGCCGGTAATGCATTGTATAGTGAACGACGGACATTCTCTAAGACTAATAATTTGTTCAATAAACTTAGAATAAACTTAGGGAGAATCCCAAGTTGATAAGCTTAATCAGTAGTGTCGTTGTTCACAATTGTCATGTCCAAAATCACCAGCGTTTAACTCAGTGTAATAGTCGTTTTCTGCCTTGGGAACTAGTGCCGCGGTACCCGCAGATCTACCTCGGAGGCCCGTTGTGTAGCGGAGGCATCCGGTTAGTAGATGTCTGAACCTCGGATTTTGGCGATCTTAAAATCTTTCGTTTGGCTCGTCGACCGGTCATCACAACACTCGGACGTCGTTATATCCTTCCCACTTTTGCTTGCGCGACAGTTGCAGGGTTCAGCTAGGTCCCAGCCGCGCATTTACACTGTCGGAAATTAAAGTTACTTAAATGGTGGCTACTTTACTGGTGGCACACACTGAGATGGACAAAGAGTGTAGAGTTAGTAATAATTATCCATTCTAATAATACTGGGTGTTTTCATCAGATGGTACACGCCTGACCTTTGAACAATCACGCTGAGTGATTATCTGTACCCGGGCGTCCGGCTACTTCCTTGGCATTTGTCACGCACACTGCTCTGTATTGGTATTGATGATACTGTTTCCGTTTTGGTGCTTGGTATATTGTCTTGCCTTGAAGTTGGCTTACTACTTCTTCAGTGGACATAGGAGAGGTTTTGTTCCAGCTTGGACAGCAACAACCAGATATTGTATGGGAGTGTTCCTGTTCAGTTTTCTGTGCTTCCCTGCCTTGCGCTGACATCAGATTATCTCCAGGCCAAGGAGCTCTCCGAAAGACTCTATTCATCCCTCTCTGTCTTGAGGCCATGCGCAGTACTATTCATACATGTGCTGTACAAACTTTGTGGCTGTGGATTCCCCATACAGTTCTAGATGATTTTTAAAATCAGTGATACATGTTACCAGCTTGGAATGTTAGCTGTGTAACTCAGAGTCACCCCTTAGCATGTTTTGTTAGTTTAAAATGCTTGGACATCAACCAGTAAAAGAAAGGAAAAACACATTTTGCTTGACCTTACTGTAAGTACCAGGACATGGTAGATTTAGGTTTCTAGTCCTTGGGTGTGGGGTCAGGATATTGATCTAATGGTTTGTTTGAAAAGGTGGAGAGTCTAGATGTATGTCACTTATGGCAATACAACATCAAAACCCAGATATCTATACTCTTGAAATGGACTGCACGCATGAAGTGCATGTTGCAGTGAGCTTGCAGTTTCTTTAAATATTCTGGGAGACTACTCCGCAGTTGTCGTGATGCATTAATTGCATCTACGTTTGTTGATGTGTTGATGATTTCTAGGGGTATCATACAGGGTGTATGCCATAAAATTGGTAGTGTTTGAAGTGTGTAGGAATGCATGCGTAGTAGTTTACGCCTTAAGCACATAGCATTGTGCATCAATCATTACCTAGAACATTGGCAAGTGCATAGTTCAAAAATAATGTTGTCAGAGAAAAGATATTCAATTTATAGCTCGGGCTAAGTATCTACTTTCCGGCAACCCATGTTTTCTTTTGTTTTGTTAGTAATCTTGAACAACAAAAACAACAGAAAACCCCTTTTTAACCCTTATCCTCCCACAAGATATGTACAAAAATCCTTGTATTTGAGTGGCCAGCTTGCTCAACCACCCCTTCCTCCTCTTTCACCATTGTCTCTGTATCATCCCCGTCCACTACCTTGTTGCCAGCCTCTGCCTCTCCCTGTTCTCCGGCGTCTTCCCACTGCCAGTGGACTCTTCTTACGCTTGCAATCAGCTGTTTTGGTGGCACTGACATTGTCAGCATTGTAGTTATCCTCATCGTTGCCACTCTGACCAACTGTCATGTCTCCTCCAATATCCATTTCTGAGTCAGCACTGTCATGAGATATTGATGTATCAACTTCTTCGCCAACGGAGAGATTGGAGTTGGAGAGCTCTGGCATTGGAATGTCTTCATCCTCTAGTGCGTCAAACAGACAGAGAGCAGCTTCTGCATCCATCGAGAGGAAGAAAAAAAAAATTGGAAAATGCCAATCGCAACTTCAACTTTGAATTTGCCAAACTTGTTCTACAGCGACCTACAACTTTCTATACATCATTAGAAAGCTACAGATCTTGCCTGCACTGCTATTTAAATTTATCACCATAGCTGCTGTTGCATAGCAACAGTGATTGATCAAATTGCATCCGTGGATAGTCATTTAAATTTGTAAGCACAGGAGGATAAGGATTAAGATAATCATGTTTACTTTGAAAACCCCAAAAGTGTGTCGTTTGCAAAGGAAAATTATTTATAAGATATGTAGGTATTTCTGTTCATCTTCTAGCACTTTCAGTTGAGCCAAGAGTGGGTGCATTGAACACTGCTTCAGGCGTTTTCATTATGTGCAATGTGCAGCCAACTAGTTGCTTGGTGAAGGAGGTTGTTGATCAAAAGATTCATCTCTGATGATGTGGTCCCCTTTCACCAGCCAAGCAAACACAACCCAATGTGTCCGTACAACAATAGCAGCACCTTGGTAAATGAAGAATCGTGTTCACTTTTACCCACTTACTGAGTCTGCCAGCTGATGAGATGATGATTTCAACAAATGGAAACAAGTGCCATGAAAGTCCACTGTCTTAGAGTTAAGGCAAGCCTGTCGAACAGTAGATACTGTAAATCAGCAAAATTTCAAGCCTCACTTAATTTTTGCTGTTTTACAGCTATACATCCAGAGGCTGAAAATTAATGGACGTTGAAAATTGCTGTTACCCACATACAGTCCTTGCATTGGGACGAAGGGCCGAAATAGAATACTGTCGAAAAGTTTGCAGCAAAAATTGCCGAGGCTTGAATTTTGGGTATCTACAGTTGGCTAACTGATGACTTTTGTATGATGTTGATGGGGTACTTTGTGGTATCTTCCATAGCTCTGTATTTTATAATTTCATAATTTTTTATCTGTTTAAAGGGCATGCCTGAAGCATGGACACGCTTGCTGCAATCGTCCGGAATTACACAAAAGCAGCAGAAGGAGAATCCCCAGGTAAAACCCCTTTATCTTATGAAACTGCCTCTTCGTTTTTCTTGTTCATATGACTGTGTACCAATACGACATGAACAGGATGTCTGTGGAGGGATATTGGCTCCAGTTGGTGACTCTTTGTTGGTCAGTTCTGGGCGATATGTATTGTTTCCCAGTTCTGTTGTTTAGTCTTAGTTTCTTTGGTGTTTTCAGTAGCACTAGGTAATCCTTTGTAAAGACTGTTTTCATGGACACTACTTTTTCTTGTCATTGATGCTGCATGCTCTTCCCCTCCCTCTTTGTCTGTCTGTCTGTCTGTCTGTCTCTCTCTCTCTCTCTCTCTCTCTCTCTCTCTCTTTATGTGTTTCTTTTTCTCTCCCATTGCACACATTGCTGCATCAGCTGATACAGTGGTTTTGCACAATCATAGCATACTGTTGCAGCATTGCAAATCCATGCTACACCTGACACGACGGTCTGAAGGGTTGTGCATTATAGATAGCTTCATTCACCGAAGATATGCATGGCTATAGCTAAATTGGAATCTGGGATTATTTACGACGAAGTGATGAGCCTGTCTGGTGGCATTTGGGCAGCAGTGCATGCTTCATGTTACAGGTGAGAATATTGGGCACAGTGAGGGATCATGGACTAATTCTTGTGATTGTGTTTGATCTGTCAGGCCGTCATTGACGTGCTAAAATTCTACTCTGCAGAAGGCCAAGCAGCAACAAACGATGTCAAGGAAGTGAAGTACATGACAATGACTAAACATGGTACAGGCAGCTTTTTGATTTGGCCTTGACAGTGGAGAGATTGGCAACAATTGATGCATGAGTACACAGGCGTGTGTATGCCAGTGTGCATGCCTTGGTTAAATATTCCAATGTTGATCTCACAAAAACTGTCCTAAAACCATAAAAAATATTCAACTGGTCCTTTCACCCTTAAATTTTATTGTAGTTCCTATCCAGTAAGTTCACATGTCTACCAATTAGTATGAATGGTACGTTTAAGGCAGAATTTTTTGGTATTAGCCAACATGGTGTGAATTTGACGGGCAATGCCAGATGCTATATCAAATTATTACACCGAGAGGAAGTGCCTCTAGCATTGAAAGTTTAGCACCAAAACTCAATGTTGTATGGCAGGCAGTTTGGGTACAGACCAAACAGCAACCCTGCTGATTCCAGGTTGCTTCGGCCAATCTACCTGTAGTAGTTGAGTAGTGTAACTGTAGCAGGGTGATGTGTGGATTGGATTGGTTGTCTGAGCAAGTTGTGCGTGCTGTCCAGGTGGTAGATGTGATTCCACTGGTCCTACTCGGTTTTTTGTAGTAACTGGCTGTGTGTGCTTTATACCGTCTCACTTACCCTATAATTCCTATGGTCAGTGGCAACATCAAGACACCTTCATGCTGTGGTACCTAATAACACCTTGTGATCTATACATTAGCAGTTGTTACTGTTGTTGAATTACAGATGAAGATGAACAGTGAAGAATCATGAAAGAACGGAGTCATTGTGGTGTGGCAGAGTGGCCATTGAGATTGGGACACTGGGTGATGGTTAGCAATGTTGTGAAAGTTTGGCAAGTCAAGGGTAAAACTTTTTTTGTCTCCCCAATGTGAATAATGACTTCTAGCTGGTGTTATTACAAGATTATAGGTTTTGTAGCTTTTGGGTTACAAAGTTGTGCCATGCGAAATGTGTGTATATAAACACGTGCACAGACACACACGTACATGCATGCATCGTATTCTTATGCAGACAGTACACCTCATCCATTTTTTTGTGGAGAGTCTTATTTAAATTCTCTCAGGATCCTTGAATGTGTTTCAGGTAAACCAGCTGGAAGCACCCAACCCTCACCGAGTGTAAGCAGTCCACCGCCTACAGCTCCGCCGGAAAAATTAGCGGTATGTTTTTAATTGATTCTGTTAGATTGACAACTGCATTTGTTGTCATGGGAACCTGATAGAGCTGTCACTTTATAAAATTTTCCAATTCAATTAATCACCATTTCAGATATATGATTAATTGATTAACCTTTATCCTACTGCACATTGGTGTACCATACATATATGTACGGTGGAAGTGAGTGCCTCCTTTAACTTTCCTGTTGCCTGGCAATGGCCAAGTGAGACATCACCAGCTAGCTAGTGCTTGCCTGAGTTTTGTTTCACTGCATTGTTTGACATTTTGGGATTGTTCTCCTGCTTGATAGGCTTTACCAGAGCACAGGCAACCCGAGCAAGCTCCTAGCATTCCCGCACGGCCAGACACCACAAAGAAGGTGAGTATGCATTTGTGGATAGTGTGTGTCTGTGTGTGTGTCTGTGTGTAGGGGGAGGGGGGAGGCTGGGGGTTAGTGGGTGAGGAAAATAGAGAAAACAGTGATGGAAACATACGTACCAAGGAAGAAGAAAGCAAACTGAGAGATCTAGTGTTTCTGAATGGCTATATACATACACTTCACAGAAACATTGAGCACTGGCAGTTGTCTTATGGTGATGTCACTAAATCCTGTTTGGGATATGTTGTAACTTGATGGCGCAACGGCTCATCCCAAGTTTCTCATGCACTCATTGCACACGAGCTCAAGACCATCTTACTTCAAGACTGGTAACAAAGAACTGAACTGCTGCTCTAGACCATTTTACTTCAAGACTGGTAATAGAGAACTGAACTGCCGCCAGTTGCGCAAGGGAAGATGAGAAAAGGGTGGTGCATGCGTAGTGCTGTGCAGCAGCCATTATGTACAACTTACATACAACTTGGGAGGGGACAACATGGCATGGAAACAACGTAAGTGCATGACAGGATACTTGAAGCCTCTTTCGAGCTTGAATGTGACTGTTTCATGAAGAAATGCACCAAATGGAGAGCAAGTGTAGATATATCACATTTAGATGGTTTTCTTGTAGAAATATTTTCTTGCTGAGCAGTAGTACTTGAGATGAAGATGGCAGTATTAGTTTTTGAAGGATTTTGCAGTGAAGCATCCTTGTGCATTGTTGTTGTCCACAGCAGCCCGGCATGGTTGGATCACAGCCAGCGAAACCAGCAGCAACAGCAGCAGCAGCAGGCAAGTAATTTCACCATCATTCTTTGTAACAACTGCTAAGTTTGCAAGCAAAAACCTACTGTAGACCCTCCATCAAGTGTATTGTTTTAGGATGATAATCTGAAGGGTGAAGGATGTAGGAAATAAGTGACCTGGCAGCACAGCATCTTGTGCATATCAGAGACCGGACATGCCAGTGAGCATGCCATTCAAAAGTGTATAAGTAACATGAAGTGATGGATAGGTGTCAGCTGTGAGCCAAACCTTACCAGATGATGTGGATTTTTGTGGTGTGTGCTCGTTTGCCATCTGTGTTTGTGACACAGGTGGCATGGCTGCCAAGCCAAAGAAGAAGAAAATGAGTGACGAGGAGATATTGGCTCGCCTGCGTAAGTGAAGCAATGACGGAGCTTATGTGAATCACCTTGGAGTGCGATCATTCTTGCTTTGAAGTTGATGGATTAGACATTGAAAATATAATAACACAGCACTGTGTGATCCTGCTATTATAACGTCAAGTTTTTGAGTTGTATGTCAAACAAGGCAGCAGAGTAAGAAGGAGTGCCTGTGTATGAGAGAGAGAGAAACAGACAGAGAGGATGACAGGAAGAGACTAACGTAAAGGAGTGTTGTGCTGCTTGTCAGTGGAATGAGACCTCTTAATGTTTTGTTCTTTCAGGCCAGATAGTCAGTGTTGGTGACCCACGGCGGAAGTATACTCAGTTTGAGAAGATTGGCCAAGGGTAGGTGTGATTGTACCCAGCTGGAGGTGATATTGAATCATTCCTTCTGATCAGAAAAAAACCTGCCTATGTAATTAATTTGATTAAAGGGTTTACTTAAATTGACAAAGTGTAACGAATTACTGTGTAATTTTGGTGACTGTAGGCTATGATTGTCATTGCCCCTGACAACAAATGAACTATGCTGTCATGGTCAAATTTCTGGTACCACATGAGCATTGCAAGGCTCCCATCGACATGGCCCTCTTCTCCTGGTTGCCAAGGGGAACTGTTTCTCCCTCAGTGACACTGGATGAATTTTTTTATTTCTGAGTAATTTGATGTGCTCTGCATTTCGTTTTTGTTTCCGTTTTCTCGTAACATGCCTTTCATCTCCCCACATCTCTTTCGTCTCTCTCCAGGCCCCCTCTCTCTTTCTCTCCCCCACCTCTGGCCCTCTCTGTCTAAATATTTCTTAAGTCTCTCTGTGTTCTCATTTGCTAATAGAGCATCAGGAACAGTGTTCACAGCTACCGAGGTTGCTACTGGCCATGAGGTGAGACGTTCTGTTTTTCATTAGTATTTTCTTCTCAGTCTGAGTAGTTTATCACTCTCAGGTGGTTTAAGGTCAGAAGCCCGCAACTCCGCCGAAAAATGTGAGATTTTTAAAAAATGCCGAGCGAGTCCACAACGGTAGGATCTAACTGCACCACCAGTGACTGGCCGCAACCAATCAAAATACATGTGCAGTATACGCAGTGCGTGGCTAGCTGGAGCCAGCACCACGACTGCACACGCGATATAGCTGCAGCTTGAGCAATCACCAAGGAAAGTTAAAATGGCGCCGAGCGTCTTCATCACGAAGTCGCTTTTACTGAGTCTCAGCCTTGTCACCTCTTCAACTTATTTCAAGGCCTTCTTCGAGCGAAGTTTTTTCAATTTCTGGAACATTTGTTTTCTTCCGAGCGCTTCGCGGCCTGGTGTGTGGATACCCTTTTACTAGTGCTACTTTTTTGCAGATTCGGTTTAGCTATAAAGCGTTCAAGTTCGTGGTGCTGCCCCATCCTTCACTTGAAGGTGGAGCCCAGTAAATGGAGTTTGAGGATTTTTTTGTTTATCGGAAGAACGCAAAGGTAAAACGAAAAACTGAATCTTGAATGTTGAAGACAGTGCTTGCCCAGTTCTGTAAGAAAAATTTCGTGCCGAAAGACTGTGTGCAAATGTTCCAGAAGTAATTTTGAAAGTTATGACTTTTTCGATGTTTGAGGTCCTCCTGCGGTCTCGTCACTCACCCAATTGAATTGAAATTTCATAAAGAAGCCATCTACAGTAATATCTTCATGATTTCAGAGTGACTTTTCTTGTGAAAATCTCGGAAGTACAAAATATCAGATCTACACCCCCGTAAATGGGGCTTCTGACCTTAAACTACCTGAGTGGGGGTGTGTCAATCTTGGCACTTGATTGCACCCAGGGTAGTGACAGATGGTGCTAATCTGAGGGGAAAGAAGGGAAGTGACTGTACATATTCCAAAGACTACTCTGTTAAGAAAGGGGAGTTTCCTGATTCTCTGTGGAATGGTGTCATTGTGTTTGGGTTGGCTGCTTAGGTGGCAATCAAGCAGATGAATCTACAACAGCAGCCAAAGAAGGTTTGTCGTTTTCCCATAGCTGAGAAAAATTGTGCTTAAAATCCTTTTTGAAGTTCAATATCTATGAGTATGCCTTGCTGTTCAAGTATTTTATGTTGAAGGGTTCTCTTTTATAATACTTGCTCCAACTGGAATTTGTTTTAAATTGCAACCAATAACATGCTTGTTGTTATGGATATTTGGTAAGGATTGCACTGTTTGATGTTGTTCTTTTGCACACTAATTTGTTGTAATCGCCTTAGTACAGCTTTACAGGATTGCCACATCAGAAGTTTTGCATGAAAATGAACAAACTCAAAAATGCCTAAAGGAAGATGGCTGTTTTTTTTCTAATCAAGGCTGTCATCTGGGGAAAGTGCACAAGAGTGAGAAGCCTGGTGGGCAAAATTATGCTGACTGATTTTGTGCTATTCTTGGTCTGTAGCAGGTGAAATGAGATAGTTGCGTTCTGACTTGTTTGCATGTGGGTGTGTATGGGTGTGGCTTTGCGGTGTTGTCTCTCTCAGGAACTGATTATCAATGAAATTCTCGTCATGCGGGAAAACAAACATCCTAACATTGTGAACTATGTTGACAGTTATCTTGTCGGTGAAGAGTTGTGGGTGAGTATCTGATGAAGACTAAGTCTGTGCATGTTTGCTCACAATTCAGTTACTGCTTTTGGTGTGAAGGTGTGTCTCAGCAATTTATAAGCGCAAGACAACATCTTGTCATTGCACTTTTAGGCCTGGTCTTTGCACTTCAATGAATGTGAAAGTTCTTGATTATTACGTCAGGATGTAATTCTTCCAGCTCAAGTGCTGTCTGAAGCTTGAGCCTTCAGAGCAGACTTGTACATTTTGTTTGTTTGGCACGTAACCACACAGGACAGAGGTCATGGAAGACAGTGGTAACTGTTTTGCAGTGTGTTGTGTTTTCTATGTAAGTGTGGTGTCTTTTGGTATTGTGGAAAATATGAACTGGCAAATCCAATTATTTGCATAACTTTGTCTACAGATGCATTGTGTGGAAGTAACTTATACTTGTGTGTGTACATTGTGCATGTACATACATGTAGATGTGTATTCATATGCGCGTGTGTGATGCTTGAGGATAAGAACAACTGCTGCGAAGAATTACTCTTTTTCTGCGTTGCATAGAAAACCAATGCATAGTCATTCTTGTCGGTTGGCATTTCTTCTAGGTCGTGATGGAGTATCTAGCTGGTGGTTCACTGACAGACGTAGTCACAGAGACGCTTATGGACGAGGGTCAGATTGCTGCTGTCTGCAGAGAAGTATGTTTCTGTAATCAAACATCAGTCTCCATTAATTTGTGTAGAATGGCACAGAAAAATTGGTTGCACTGTTGTCAGTTCCAGTGTTTCATGGAGATCACAAGTTTGTTTTGAGGAAAATTGATTTTAGGTAATAGTAATGAAGATCAGCTCCGATCTTGCTGGTTGTTTCTTTTGTTTTTGTTTGTTTTGTGTTTTTTGCTGGTCTCATGTTCCACTCTCTGCTACCCTTGCAGTGCTTGCAGGCTCTGTGCTTTCTTCACAGCAACAGCGTTATTCACCGTGACATTAAGAGTGATAACATCCTGTTAGGAATGGATGGCAGCGTGAAGTTGAGTGAGTTTGGGCGCTTTTCATACTCATTTCATTTTTTTGGGTTTGTTACTTTCTTGTTGAAAAAAGGAAAGTTGCTTTTTCAGTGGAATCCTTTTAGAATTGGCTTGTTGTACAATTGGCCTGATGCCAGAGAATGTGAGTTTTAGTAGGTTTCTTTTTACACGAAAAGAAAGAGGGCTCTTGGCCATATTTATTCCTCTCTTTGTGGAGTTTTCTTGTTCTTGTTGCTGTTGACAATACTCAATAAATATTCTCTGTTCTGTGTTTGTTGGTTTGTAGCTGACTTTGGATTCTGTGCACAAATCACACAAGAACAGAGTAAGCGTACGACAATGGTCGGCACTCCATACTGGATGGCTCCTGAAGTTGTAACACGGAAAGCGTACGGTCCAAAGGTAAAAGCTTGGATCTAGGGTTGTCTGTTGATGTGTGTTGTTCTATGTGCTAGTCTGCACTTCTTGCTAAGTGTCTGCGAAGCCTTTTGAGGAAAGGTTCTTAACATTCCCCAACTTGCAGCCTGTTGTGTTTCTAATATTGCTTGAAATTTGGACTCCATGTTCTTGTTCTCATCAATGTTTTTCTTTTGTGTGTGTTTTCTCTGTTTGCGCAAAGGTTGACATCTGGAGTCTTGGAATCATGGCGATAGAGATGGTGGAGGGGGAGCCGCCATATTTGAATGAGAACCCACTTAGGGTGAGTCGTTTGATCTGGAGGCAGAATCCAATTGGGCCAGGCACGCTTACAATTTGCCCACCACAGCACAACCTGTGCCTGTCACTAGCTCTATAACACTCAAACACAACATGATCACATGAACAGTACTCAGATGAATGGTGTAACTGCATCAAGAAAAAAAGCTAGATGATTATTAGCCCAAGTCAGGCCTGGTAGGGACTGGAGAGGGGTTCCCACAGATATTATTGGGTGTCTGTCTGTGCGTGAATGTGTCTGAGGGGCTGCAATTACGGGGGTCACAATCCCCTTCCCCCCCAATTACATGTACACGTAGTTCATACCCTAACTGAGTGCCTACGTTCTCTTTTGGTAACTGTCTTGGGTTGCCACCCAGCATGTGATAACCCTAGACCTTTTGCAAGGCTTTGCATTTTTCTTACGAGGCCTTGTATTGGGACTGACCAAGTCGTGATGCATATTGAACGATGAGCTGGGTGATGCACAAGTTGATGTTGGCCTACATGTCATGAGCAAGCTGATTTGTTGCCAGGTATTGGCAGTAATCACATACATTGGGATTACGGCTGTGGCTGATCTTGGTGCTTATGTGTGGAAGGGTCGCAGTGACTCGCTACCAAAGGCTAAATCGAGCCGCCTTCCCACCTGACAAACTTTGCATTGATGTCAATACACTTCACTCACCAAACACCAAACATTGAAAAAAGTTTGGAGCCTCTCCACTCAGAAATCCACTAGTTATGAACCTTTCTTGTCGCACGCCTGGCTGCCGTACTGTACATACTGAACTCCTTGCATAATTCGGGTGCAAGTGATTTCTGGCAGCCAGCAGCTCTGTTTTGAATGACGCAAAGTAGTTTGCATCGTTCTATTCCGGAAGTGTCATCTGTCCCTGACACCTTGCCAGATTTCACTCAAAAATATTTCATAGAACACTAGTTATTGCTAATCAAATTTTGCAAAAATCAAAGAAGAGAGAAGACTGCAACTCTTTTTCTCATCAACAGAAGAGTTGTCAGGCAGGAAGAAGACCTTGCAAGCAATCATGCATCTGTACATGTACGCATCCCTGTCGTCCTGCCAGCCTTTGGTGCTGTGATTTAAGGAAACTGGCTTTAGATGCAGCAAATCGGCCAGCAAAGTTACCTGCTCCAACATACTGTCTGACATGCTCTAGAGTCTAGTCCAGTGTCTAGTTGATCCACATATCATGGCCTACTGCAGCCAGCATGCATACAATAGCACAGCATGCAATATGCAAGCGAATGAGCACGGCTGCATGCAACTACATGCGTAACACGTATTAAACATAACATGCAGGGAAACAGCCACTGCAATACGCATGTGCAAAAAATGACGCTGCCACTATGTACATTCCTGGCGACATTTGTGATGTAAGTGTTTCAATCGATACATCTGTTCATAGAGGTTGGTCCTGGCAACTCACTAACCATAATGAGTGGATCGATATCATCGTTTGCGTGAATCGTCAAAGGTTTTATTCACCAAACAAAGATCGGAGCGGACTGACCAAAACATGGCAAAATAAATTTAAATTTGTGCTGTTGAAGAGTAATGTTTGACAAAATACCGGTATATACTTATCCAATAAAAGGACTAAGTTTTGGGGCCGGGAAGTGAGGAGCAATCGTCCTTCGCCCATCCGTCCTTTACAGTTGGTGGTGCTTTCTTCTTTGAAAACATGGTTTCCCACTCAATAGCATACAAGGCGGTACAGTGTACGTCCTTGTATGCTCTCGGCCATGGTGCCAGCTTGGTAGATCTACTTTACATATTAATGTTTCCTGTAGTCATGATAATAGCGTCTGTGAAGGTCGATCTTCCATGGCAGAGCCCAAAGTTTTCTCCTGGGTCTACAATACGTAGAAAGGGCCTGCGAGGGTTCCATGTGCCTGTGCCACTTGTTCAAGAACTGTTTGAAGAGCACGTGTCGTTAAGTGTCTTTAGCTGAAGGAGAGTAACCCCATAGTTCTGATTGCTGCACCAATCTTACACTTTCCCTTCTTTCTGTGAACACTCTTAGGCACTGTACTTGATTGCCACAAATGGCACACCAGAGCTTCAGCATCCTGAACGACTGTCAATGGTGTTCAAGGACTTCCTGGCACAATCACTGGAAATGGACGTGGAAAAGCGCTCAAGTGCTGAACACCTGTTGAAAGTAAGTTAATGGCTGCCACGCTTCATCAGAGGGTGTTTTTTTTTGTCACATGAGAAGTGTAGCTCCTATCCACTTGCAAAGTTGCACAATTATGTAATTCTGTACAGCATTTCAGTGTTTTTAGATGGGTGCATTGTAGTTTTTGTGAAAGTGGTATAGTTCTCAGTCTCTGCTGTGTTGCTTGCTTAGAGTAAACCCTGATTTGGGATCATCCCTTTACCTGAGTAACAAAATATAGCTGTAGTTCAGGCAAGCTTTCCCACCATTTCCCATCATACTGCTCTTAGATATTCTATGTTATCTGAAATCTTCTCCACAGCATGCTTTTGACACACAGACAACCAAACACTATGTATTTGTATGGCTACTCTCGTTATTGTCTTGGAAAAGTTCTTGCAAATCAGTACAATTTATAGGCTTAGTTAAATTTATTTGCAAGTTGATGACTGTTATAACATGGACCATTTACCACTAGATGTAGAAGCGCATATGTGGCAGTGAGTCCATTTGCAAATCATCATATATGTCAATTTCTTAATGCAGGTTTTGCAGTACAGACAGTGATACAGGACTAGAATGTCATAACTTGAACTTGCAGAAACCTGATCTTCTTCTTCTTCTTCTTCTTCTTCTTCTTCTTCTTCTT
>JAOWAW010002363.1:0-18746 GCA_028565695.1 Nicola tetela | reverse complement strand
GAACAGCAGCTCCGTGCTTGGGAAGAAGTTGGGGTTGAGCAGCCAACTGAGCAGAATATGCAGCAATTCAAAGACACCATTGAACTGCCTTATCTAAAGCTTGTTATTGAAAACCTCAAGGACCAGTTTCCACACACGGGTGTGATTCAAAATTTTTCAATATTCAACGTTGGCAATGGTAGTGTAGAATGTCCCGATGAGCTCCTGAACCTCTTGAATCACTATTCACCCACAGCAGTCGAGGCAAAGTTGGAGCAGAAAAACTTCACTTTTGCAGCCTCATCAGCGAAGTCCCAAAGTGGTCCCTTTGACCTGATGAACTTGTCAGTGCATGGAGTTATGCTGAAACTTGCTGCTAGTGAAGGGCTTGGTCAGCTGTACCCAAACGTGACAAAGCTGGCTGTATTGGATGTGGTGACACCGATGTCAACAGCAGACTGCAAACGGGGCTTATCAGCTGTAAATAGAATAAAAACCTCACTGTGCAACCAGATGCGCATCAAAACGCTGCAGAACCTACTCACCATAGAGATCGAAGGACCGTGTTTGGGAGGATATGAACTATGGAGCAGCGTGTGACTCTTGGGTACACATGCGTAGTCGACGTGTGGATGTAGCACATTAATGCTCATGGCCATGTGAACTTTCTTTGCAGTTGGAATTTTCTCCTTGCATTCTACTGTACTTTTTTTGGCCTTTCCTCTTCTCTCCTTCATCAAAGAAAAGTTGTCACTACCGATATTGATGTCATGATAATTGTGGATGCGTTTTTCATTTTATCCTTATTCTTTATCAGCACCTGCACATAGTATTCTGTGAGCCCCTTCCAACTGGGCCATACCTGCGGTCACTGAAGAAAAAAATAAAAGAACGGTGTACGTTGACGTCTGCCTAATTGTGGAGCTAATAGTATGAACTAGTGTGCTCGGCACGTTATGCTGTGGCCAGTTCTTTCTGGCCTTTTCCTTTCTTTTCCAATTATTGATGGCTGAAATGCTCCGAAATGAATGTTCGAAAGCATAACCCTAAAAATTTTCTTGAGGGCTATAACCCCCTCCCCTTACTTTTAACAATAAAAAAAACATTATGCCTTCACTTTTTCCTGGCTAGAACCCTGAGATGGTGCAACTGCTTCACATATCGAGGCAAGTTGGCCCACTGTACTTCAAAACTCCCCACAAAGTCCAACTTTTTGGTGTTAGCTCTGATGGTTTGCCTAGACTAGTGAATTATTTGATAGATGAGGCGCAGCATGTTGGAGTGAATGGAACAAAATGCCATGTTGCAAATGCTGTCATTTCACTTCTCCGCCATTTCATTTCATGGTATGGGCATGGTGAATAGCGATGCCTTATGCATGCTGACAATTGTGCTGGTCAGAACAAAAACAAAGTTCTCCTTTCCTATCTTACATGGCATGTCATTTCAGGGCTGCATGAAAGTATTTCTCAATCTTTCATGATAGTGGGCCATACGCAATGCTTAGTTGATAGCAACTTTGGTTTGCTGAAGAGAAAGTAGTGTTGGCACAACATTTCACATTACCCCAACTTGTTTCTGTTGTTGAAAAGTCAGCTAAATTCAACTTTGCCCACCTTGTGAATGGTGATGAGATGTGGCAGACATGGGATGTGTTCATATGAAGTCAGACCATGCTGAAAAAGCGAACATTCCGCCCATGACCTCAGGTTACTTTTATGGTAAGTTGATCTTCACCGGATAAGGGTAGATGGGCAGAATCAGGTGAAACAGGAGACAGCGCCTACATGCCACAGACTTGGCATGCTCAGCACAATCTGTCATCTGATCTGACTGGCCTTGCATCACATTGTGTATGGCGCACATCTACATGTATGTATATGTACGTGAGCACTGTGCTGCCTATTACCCCAAAATCTGCACCGCCTGCTCACCACGCATAGTCTGTGTGAATGGTTGGTGCCAGGCCCTTGCGGGTCGCCAAGCCTATGCTAATGATTGCGTAGATGAGCGCTTGTGCACCGGTATAGGAAACATGAGAAAGATTGGGCTGTAAATTGAGAGAGAGGAGAGACTGCATTGTGCACCTAACCACTTTGACCGTACAAGGGCAAAGTCCAGTCGCCCACAAGTGCCTCTTTTGTCTCCCGAATGTCCACTTGTTCTGTATGGTCTGACTTCATATGTTCCTCAAGCAGTTCTTCAAGTCGTTAAAAGGTGTGCAATCCATCCAGCATTTCTGATTTGATGCTGCTACACCAGGAATGGGGTTCATTCAAAGAAATAGAGATGCAGCAGAGGAGCTGCCAGCTGGTGGCCTGAGCAACAACTGGCAATGGTACCTCTCTACGAGGAAGTCTGGCAGCATATACCACAGCAGTTTTGGGATTTTCTCTGCCCAGCTCCACCACCACAGCCATCAGCTAACCAGCCACAAGCAGCAGAAGCTGCAGAGCAAGCTGGACTTGATGAAGATATAGATACCTCACTAACCAGTGGTGACTGCCTTGAGCCATGTTGCAATACTGACCTTTTCTTTTTGTTGTTGTTTTTTCTTCAGCTAGAAGCATGCTCTCTGTATACTGTAAGGATACTATATTTAATGATCATTTAAATCTAACGAGTTCACGATCATGTACATTTTGTTAACATTTGAAATCGTATTTTGGTGCCATTGCATGGGCGTGGGCAGCAATGAATGGTGTGCCAGCAGCCACCACATACAATGTAGCTCTGCCTGTCACTGCAGCATTGGCATGCATATGTGCGAAGGTAACGTTGCAAACTGCTTTTTGCAAGGCAGAAATGATACTAGTACTACTGTAAATTCAGTACTGTGTTGTTTTGCTGGTTGTTTCATTCTCTTCCTGCAACTGCTCTGACAATGTTTGTGAGTGTCCTTGCATAACGTTTTAACATGTCCATCACGCAGTGACTTAAGCCCACTGTTAGAACTGTTGTGGATGACGATGAAGCCACACTTCGTGCTGGTGATGAAGCCATGCAGAAGACTCTTGAGCTGCAACCTGTAGGGAAAAAGTGGATGCACAACAAGTTGTTCTCCTACGAGTCTGAGACTCAAACTAAGATTGCCTGGCATGCCCTGATGCATGGCAACAAGAGTGCGGTCAGGAAATTTTTGAGGGAGCTTGGTCACCCCGTACATGAAGCAACTGTCAAGAACTTCAAAAGAAAAATGCAGGACGAGATGAAGCACGGCAGTGACATTGCGAAGGTTGTCCTAACTCCAGGTAAGCAAGGACATCCTCTGTTGCTGCTGAAGGAGCTTGATGGCCTCATTGCATGTCTCATGCAGAACTTGCGTTCTGCTGGATCTCCGGTCAGCTCTGCATTAGTGCTAGTGGCAGTGAAAGGAATCATCAGTCACAAAAATTCATTGTCACTCGAGGAGTTTGGCGGCCCAATCGAACTCAAGAAATCCTGAGTGCAGTCACTCCTCCATCTCGGTGTCGTCAAGCACAAGGGCACTCAGATGGAGCGGCATATTCCAAGTAATTTTGACCACGTAAAACAGTCGTTTCTTGATCAAGTCAAGGCTGTAGCTGATGGGAAGATTGACCCTTCCATGATTGTCAATTTCGATCAAACCAGGACAAAGGTGGTTTCAGTGAGTGAGTGGACGATGGAGCAAGCAGGCAGCGATCAGGTGGATATCGTTGGCCTTGATGACAAGAGGGAGATCACTGTGCTGCTTGGCGTTTCACTTACCAGTGATCTCCTGCCATCACAAGTCATCTACACTGGGGAGACAACACGCTGTCATCTCAACGTAGAATTCCGCCAGGTTGGAGCATAACACACTCCAACAATCATTGGTCCACAGTAGTGTTTAAGACTATTATGAATTCTCTGAATGAATAATCTATCAAATAATAGCAGAGTCAAACGAACAAACATTCTATATTCTATCCCTAGAATTTCCCATAGGTTCACAACCCTGAACTGAATTTCTGTAAGACATTTGATAGCACAACAAACCATAAAGGAATGAAGAGTTCCCTGTAAAAGAAAAAAATAAATGCATTATGCAGGCACGGCTATGCAAACCGCATTTCCAGAGTTTATGGAGAGACACACTACTGAGAATGTTTGAGCTGCATGCACTAACGGACAAACATGAACTGCTCAATATGATGCCTCATACCCTCTCTGGCTCACAGTCACTACCATCAGATACAGAGAGTGAGAGCTGTGGCAGAATTCCTGCAGATGCAGGAGCAGGAGTGTCGCAGGCCATTGATGATGCAGATGATGGATGACTAAAGACACAGGAGTTTTTGTTTAGGAACAGGATTTCATTGATGTTCTGGCTACCAAGATTGGCTCTCCTCTGTCTGTTAAAATACCAGTGGTGGAAAAGTTGCACTCAGATGCAGTGGAGCTTGCTGGAATAGACAGGATTCTCTTAACGACTGGTATAAGGTCTGGAAATGACGACTCCTGGGCCTTCCACCAAGTGAGAGGGTCACTGTCTACATTGCACTCATTGCCATCCAGGTAAAGCTTCATCTGCTCTGAAACAGTGAGTTGTGCACCACTGGTTTGCTCGCTCTGACGGAACTTGTGCTTGCCTGTCAACCTAGCCAACAATGAGGTTTTGCGAACCATTTGAGGGGGCGTTCTTGGTTCTTCCTCTGTTTTCATCCTTTTTGTAGCAGGCTCTCCTAGTTCATCAGAAGGTTCAGGCAGAGATGTCTTAGAACCAGCAGCAACTCCTTCCACGAACTCCTTGAGAGCAGTGTAGACTGCTTCCCTGTCTCTCTCCTCCAGGAACATAAGTGAGCGATATCGCAGGTCAACTGCTGCAGCCAGAACCTCTGCTGAAGCTGGATTGAGGACAGTGAGGTGGAACTTTCGATCCAACTGTCTTCTCAACTCAGCCTTCACATTGGTGATGAACACTGAGTCTGAGTCAGACTCCTTGCGTTCTTTGCTCAGCCCAAAGACAGCAGGAAGGACAGTGGATATGGTGACCTCTTTCTCTGCAGACCACATGGTAGTTACATCCTTGAAACTCGCCAGCACTTCACATAGCTCTTCAATACATGTCCACTGTGAAGCAGACAAGCA
This sequence comes from Nicola tetela, assembly GCA_028565695.1. Taxonomy (NCBI): domain Eukaryota; kingdom Metazoa; phylum Porifera; class Calcarea; order Clathrinida; family Clathrinidae; genus Nicola; species Nicola tetela. Next base: position 13,676 of record JAOWAW010002363.1, on the reverse strand, counting down.
GAGGTGGCGGTCAGAGGCTTTTGTCATGGCTGTATCATTGATTACAGCTGTAACTGGTACACGAAGGGTGGTAAGGCACTCCAGCATGCCGTATGTGCTGTTCCATCATGTAGGCACCTCTGAAATAAGATTCAGCTGATTCTTACATGATGGATCTTGGCTCTGTCTCTCACGCAGAGCATGTGTGGCTACACTGCTGCATGTACTTGAAATGTGCTACTAACCAGTGGCAAGCAGCAAGAAGTTTGCTGACAGCAGGGAAATTCATTACATGTCACAATGCTGTCTGAATATGGTGACATGCACAAGAAACCATGAAAAGATCAGCAAACTCACCACGCAGAATCTTGCCTGCTGCAACCATATTTGCTGCTTCATCAGTTACAACAGTGACCAACTCCTCAGCAATGTCAATGCCAATGTTCTCCAGAGCAGCCTTCAGTGAAGCTGCAACATTCTCAGCAGTGTGTCGCTCTGTGAACTGGGGAGTTTCAAGGACTACAGAACGAAGAGACCAGTTGGCATCTACATAGTGCACAGTGTATGTCCCATAGCCAACATTGCGAGATGATGACCACAAGTCCATAGTGACAGAGAGTCTGGACACTGTTTTCAATTCCACTCACAACATATTCCTCATCAGCCCGTACTGATGGTGAATGTTGTTCATGATTGTAGTGTGACTTGGAACCTTGTATCCTGGCTCCAAGAAATTCAACAGGTCAATCAGTCCGCGATCCCAAGCAATCGATGCTGGGCAAAGACTACTCGTACACCACTCAACAATCCTGTCAGTTATACCTCGCTGTCATTTCCCAGAACAAACCTTTCTGTTCACAAAACTCATCATTGAAGACTGCTGCTGCTGGGGCTTGCTGTTGCCACCAGTTGCGCAGAGAGTCTCCAAAGAAGTGGGAATGAGCTTCGACTAGTGCAGCTTCAAATGTGCCTGCATGACACTCATGGTTCCTCCATTGTACTTTAACGTTGAAGAACACAGTTTACAACGCACCTTCATTCCACTACACTCTTTCTCAAAACTTTCCCACATCATGCTATGCTTTTTTTCTAACACGGCGGAAACAGAAACCTTGTATAAGTGGACTCTCCATCACAACTGGATACCGCATGCTTTGTAGGCCAACATGTCTTGCAGTTGCACAATCATGTAGGCCTACACAGTCAGTAGATCCTACGTATGCATGCATAGCTAGCTCTGTTGTGCTGATCACGTGCAAGTAAATCACACTTGATCACGAACTTGTCATTCCATACATTGAGATGCCTGACAGACGGGTGGGATTTTCAAATACTGACATGAGCAGCTGCTGATCAAACTAAGCAAGCCGTGGAAAGTTGTTACTGCCCGCTTTTTTTTTTAGTACGCTGCAGTGCTGAACATTGAAGTAGTGTCTATTTCTAATTCTGCAAACTTTTTTGTCTGGGATGGACAAAATGGAAGCACCTTGCATTGACCTTGTTGCAGATCTAAATCTATTAGCTGAGGAACCAATCGTTGGCACTGATGAAACAACAGCAAAGGAGCCAACTTCAAAAAAGGCGAGATTTGCCTCAATATCCAGGACTGAGCTTGACGCACTGGACCAAAACATTGTTCCTTTGTCCACAAGGAAGGTGATGGAAAAGTGGATACGGACTGTGCCTGGGTACTTCAAAGAGAAGGGAATACAAGCTGATCTTGCTACTGTAAAACCAGATGAGCTGGCCCCACTTCTACGCCAGCTGTATGTCGAGCTGAGACAGAGGGACTCCAACTTTTACTCAGCTTTTACTCACTTCTTGGATGCCAAGCAGCAATCCACCATTATCTTCAACGCTTCTCAAGAACCCACAACCAACCCCACCAGTATCACACCAAGCTCTACTACGCGAGTCTGAGAGTTTGAGTCATCCCAAGAATCCCCACCTGCTGATACCAATAAACTTTGCTGGCACGTAATTTACCGGCTGCACTATGCATTTCACAGTTTCTTAACCTTATCCAATTGGCTTTTAACCTCAGCGACCCACTGTTGCTTTTGTGTTACACTCTACTATACCACCGTCTTCAGCTTTATCGAGTCTTGCCCGTTGCGCAGGTTTGATGTAGTTCGAACTTCAGTGGCAGCTCAAAATAAGAATAATCCATACCTGTTGTGATTTGTACATGTATGTAATATCTCCTGAACATTGTGTTGTGCTGGCATGCAAGAAGTCTGGGTTGGGGACATATGCAATGAGTATACATTATTACCCGAGACTGAGGAAATACTGGCCTATATTTGCCCGAGCCTACATATTGACTGAGGTGCAGCCGAGGTCAATATGGCAAAGGAAATATTTGGCTGGTATTTCCAAGGCCGAGGGTAATAAGATGCTTATTCCAGGTGATTAAATGAACTGATCAGGTGAAACTGCCACCAGTACGGTTTTGTTTGTCACCCATGCTGCTGCAGCTGTATTTTGTCCTTTGCTGTGCTGTAGAAAGGATGGCTTTGGAAAGTTCAAGTGATGGAGTTGGTAAAAGCGCAAGGTTTGCACTGAAGAGTGATGCCGGCGTGAAGGCCTTGTTAGATAATGCCATTCCAGAGAACACGTGGAAATCAACGGATTTATGGGTGTCGGTATTCCGCTTGTCTTGCTCTGAGCAAAAGCTAGTCCTCGACCTTGCCAAGTGCTCAGCCCAAGAACTTGATGAGGCCCTCTGCAAGTTTTATCCAAGCTTGTGGACTCAAAAAGGAGAGCTCCACAAGAAGTCGAGCTGCAATACACAGAAAGATTCAGGAACTTGGCCATCCATTCAATCTTTTCAAGAGCCAAGAGTTCTCTCAATCTCATCACATTCTTGATGCGGCCTTAAGGTTAAGAAAGCTAAAGGTCAAGAGCTGTCCGTGGAGCATAAGACGGCTATCACCGAGGAAGATCTTCGCCGTTTGGAATGGTATTTTGATAATGTTCTTGAGGTGAATGACCCCATTAAATTAACAGAGTATGTTTGGTATGCTATCACCTTGCATTTTGGTCTGCGTGCACGTGAAATTCAGGTGCAAATTCGGAAAACTGACCTCCAGTTTCGTTCCAACGATGGTGGCGAGTACGTTGTCCTCACCACGGACTTTTCAAGCAAGAATTGGCCAGGAGGAACGAAGGGCAGAGAATTTGAAACTGTTGGCCGTGTCCAACATGCAAAACAAGTTGAAGCAATATGTTTGCTATTGAACAAGCTTAACCCGGGGGTTGAGTGCCTTTTCCAGCATGCGTGCATGGGTTACATGGAAGAAGGCGACACCACGTGGTTTCACCGTCAAGTCCTCGGTAAAAACCTTCTCGGGACTATGATGGAGTGTATTTCTAAGCATGCTGGTCTCTCTCGAAGGTATACCAAACACTGTGTACGAGCAACAGCTGTAACCGTACTCAAGAAAAATGGATTCGAAGACCAGACCGTCTGCCTGTTGACCAGACATAAGAATGAGAGAAGTCTCTGTAGCTACAGCAAGCCAGGTCCCACACAGTGCAGAGAACTTGCTGGCTGCCTTGATGGGACCAATGACAAATTCAACACAATGGCTGGTACTGCTGTAGTTCCACCTACAGCCGCAACGGAAGTGCCTCCCTGGGACGATTGTGGCGAGAAAAGTGCTTCCCGGGCAAATCTGCCAGGATTCCAAATTGTTGCACCTGGGGCAGTATTCAACAACTTGATCATCACTGTGTGTTCAGAACAAGCACCTCAACCAAAGAAGAGGAAGATGAGCCTTACAATGTCGTCATCTAAGAAGACAAAGTTGCTCAAATGTGGCGGTCGCAGCTCCTCAGAAATTCAATCTTCTGTTACTCTGTCTTCTCAATCCTAAAAAAAGGAGGCAATACTGTGCAAATTATTGCCCACTTAAAGGATGAAATATCATGGAGTATTGTCCACTTGTGAAGTGTATGGGAGTAAATGGGACATTGGTCCAACGTTTTCAGTATTTCAAGGGTAACCTGGGATAATATTCTATAGGTATAAGTGCAGTGTATACCAATGAATACAGTACTTGTATAGCACGCCTGCATACAATAGCTAATAGCATGCTAGCATTCTCAGGCTCTGCTACAATGTTTCCAGTGCATATGCATGACATACAGTGCAAGCAAGAAGCACAATCCTACCCCTGAGCTATGAGGGCAGTACCGGCATTCATCCAGCCCGAGCCATAGCTGGATTCGCTGATACTGCCCTCATACTTGGGTAGCATTATGTATATCTACGTAGCCTACAGTATGCAAATGGTCTCAGTGGACAGAGCCAGAGGCAAAAGAGCACACAGGAGTGCTGCACAGCATGCATGCACAAACAATTATTTTTCGAATAGCTTATGTGGGCCCATGATATCCAAATATTTGTTCAATGCTCAAATTCTAGAATATATTCGATTATTCGAATATTCGTTTCAACACTAGTCCACAATGATTGAGTATGCCAGCAAGATAATTGATCCTTACATGGGCAAGCAGCAGGAGAGGCTGGAGCTGGACAACAAAGCACCTGGGCTTTGCATCTTTGATGTCTTTGCTACCCATCATTGCAGGTCCTTCCTTGAAAGCTTGCTGAGCTTAATATCAGGGTGGTTTTTATCCCAGCTGGCTGTACAGGCCAGCTTCAACCTTTGGATATTTACGTTAACGACAGTGTTTAAGCGTCACATGAAGCAGCTCTTTTCAGAATGGTATGCTGCACAGGTGAAAAAGGAACTTGATGCAGGCAAGGCTGTGGATGACATCTCCATTCCTCTGGCAACATCTGTGTTGAAACCCATCCACTTCTCCTAGCTGGTGAAGTGCATCTCATGGCTGAAGGATCAGCATCCTGCTATTCTGCATGGCTGGAGTGCAGCTGGAGTGGTGTTGTGGCCAAAGAATAAGGAGTAGTACTGTATGATAATGTGAACTGTATATTAATACAGTACTAGTATGTTAGCTTTGCAATGTTTGCTTTCCTACTAAGTACTACTAGTATTCTGATGGCACAGTGGTATTGGTTTCACCTTGCTTACTCTCTCCTGTTGTGTCATTCACTGCCATAAAGTAGGCCTCTGGTAACAATTGTTAACCGATGACATTATCTGGTCCCATGAAAATCGATTTTTGTTATCAAAAACTGACATTAAAATAAGTGGTCTTATAGTATCACATTATGCTGCCCATGGTTACTGTCCTGTGTTTTGCTTCTGTAGTGTGATTATATTGCTCTGGTGACTTTATTTGAGCTGCTGTACAGGGGCTCATGACTCAAAAATGGCAATTCTCATACCTGTTAGTATGCTGCACAAAACTGCCCTAACTTCAGCAAAAGTAAGAATTTTTGAGTGTGATTTTCGCTAGTGTTTTTCAATATGTGCACCATGAAATGAGCAAAAATCTCATTTTTGGAAAAAAATTGACGTTTGGCCCTTTTCCATTTTTATGCGTTTTTCCATATTGATGTGCTTAACCCTCTTTCTGGGTTATGGGGTCTAATTGGACCCCGAGTCCTATAAAAATCAAGTAGCTTCTTCATTTTTCCATCAATAATACCCAAACTTCGTATATTCCTCAACGAAGTCCATACTAAGGTCAACTAAAACTTTCGATTATGTGGCCAAAAGTAAAACTTATTTACATCACAAAAACTGCATGGGGTCCAATCAGACCCCAACCAAAATCAATTGAGTGTGATGCCAATATACTGTTTTTGCTTGATCATCAGTGCTCCCTCAGTAGTAGTAAGGGTTTTTATCACATGTGCTCCCAAAAACGTTGAAACGTTTTTCAAAATGCCCATTTTCAACCCACAAGCTTGAGGGACATTGAAGAATATACAACCAGCCTGGACGCTCTGGCTCTTGCATTCTGTGGATGTGAGTGGCAAAAGCTGATACGTGCTGGTTTTTGGATGCAGGATGAGTTCTTGCAGACATGGCACTCTTGTGCCCATTGCTGAGGTCCTGAGGCTTGTCTTGGATAATGAAGAGGAAATTGAGGAAGATCTCTTTTTTGCTGGAGAGAGTGATGGCAACTTTGTACCATCAAATGGTGATCCAAGCAACAAGGAGTTGGACGTGGACGAAAATGCTAACAGTCTCGAGGACTCTAGTGGAAGTGATGAGTCTGATCAGAGTTTGGAGTTAGGTGAAGAGCAGGTCATCTCTCAAGGCACTGCGCCAGCTGGAGGGAGAGAAAGAGGCAGGCGTTCCATGACATCAATGATGGAGGCCGGTGTAACCAATTCTCCCAGTGACATACTCCTGGGAAAAAATGGGTTCAAGTGGACTGTTCATCCACTGCCTCCTACCCAGGCAGGTCCACGAGATATCCTGCGGACACAAACCAGCATTACTCATGATGGGAGGATTGAGTCTATCGTGGACGCATGGTGTTTGTTCATGACTGATGCTGAGGTAGACATTGTTGTTCGCAACACAAACAAGGAGGCTGAATGCATTTTCAGCAGCTGGAACAAAGAGCACGGAGATCACATGGTGTGGAAGAGAGTGGATGATGTTGAATTGTCTGCATTCCTTGGTCTACTTCTTCTAGCAGGAGCCTACTGCTCACACCTTGAGTCACTCGAAGAGCTTTGGAACCAAACAACTGGGCGGGCAATCTTCATTGCAACAATGTCTTTGACCCGATTTCAAGCCATCCAGAGATTCATCAGGTTTGACGACAAGGCAACTAGGTCTCAGCAGCTTGCTACTGACAAGTTGGCTCCAATCAGAGATGTCTGGGAGATGGTCAACTCCAGTTTCTGACTTTGCTATATTCCTGGTGCTGACCTTACTGTTGATGAGCAGCTGGTGCCTTTTCGCGGATGCTGCAACTTCAGGCAATATATGCCCTCAATGCCTGCCAAATATGGCTTGAAGGTGTGGTGGTGTGCTGATGCTGCGACGTCATTTCCTCTGAATGGCCAAGTCTATCTTGGGAAGCAAGCTGATGGTGTATGTGAAACAAATCAAGGCATGAGGGTTGTTCAAGATCTGGTGAAGCCCTGGTACCGGAGTGGCTGCAACATAGTTGCTGCAGTGACAACTTTTTCTCCAGCATTCCTCTTGCAGAGTTCCTTCTCTCTGAGCACCTAACCTTTGTTGGAACACTCAGAGCCAACAAAAGCCATATTCCAGCTTGCATGAAGAAGCAACACCAATGGCCAGAGCTCTCATCTATCTTCGGCTTCACTAAGGAAATGACTCTCGTCTCCTATGTGCCAAAGAAGGCTAAAGCTGTGCTCATGCTCTCTACGCTTCACCATGACAAAGCCATTGAGGAGGGTGGCAAGAAGAAGCCTGACATTATTCTTCATTACAACCAGACGAAGAGCGGTGTAGACAATTTAGATCATCTGTGCTCAGTGTACACAGTGAAAAGGCAAACTCACCGCTGGCCACTTGTTCTCTTTTTCAACCTCACTAATGTTTCTGGCGTAGCTGTGTTTGTCATGTGGCTTATAAACAAGCCAAAATGGATGATTAAGAAGAAATCCTCCCGATGACGCCTTTTCCTGATCAAGCTTGGCAACCAGCTGGTTTGACAGCTCATCGAGCGCCGCTTGGAGAATCCACATCAACTTTGTGCACCCAGGTGGTAAGGCAGCTCTGACTTCTCTGGGCTTCCTTGTCCATCAAAGGGTTCCTGTGAGCATCCAAGCTGAACGCAGGAGATGTTATCTTTGCAAACAACAAGAGGATCACAAGATACGGAGTCGATGCGGCCAATGCGGGAACAGTGTCTGCCCAGTCCACTCAACCAAGGCCATCATTTGTGATGAGTGTCACCCACTGCAAGTGTCCAGTGTCTACATAGGTGCTTGATTTTAAGTTTTTACTTTCAGCTTTGGACATAATTTCTTCATCTCAAAATGAGTGAAATTCTACTTCCAAGTTTGGGGTCCTTTTGGACCCCACTCACCTAGCAATCAGGAGTTAATTATTTCCAAGTTAATCGAGTCATCACAGTACTGACAGCATATATTTGCCTTTGTTATGATATTTTATTTGACTCCCTATATTTTGCCTCAAAAAGTTTGGCCTTCAAGCAGAGTATGTGAAAACATCACTAAAAATATTCTCGTTTTCATGTTTTTCGCGAGTTTCACACGTCACGGTTGATGTAGTCTTGGCTGCTAAACAAGTGGAATATATCCATGTATAGTTGTGTTGGGCCACTCTTAGATAATTGTCTAAAAGAATTAGCTAGCAAATAAATGCGCATGATCACTCAAAGTCTGAAAACAAGAATGTTTGTGTCCGGGGTCCATTTGGACCCAAGTATTGAAATTGATGAAGTTTGGGTGGACCCGGGAAGAGGGTTAATCTTAATCACCACTTTCCACAGTACGATTAGCTCGACCTTCTACCAAAGTTGGAGTCATTCAACATGGCCATTACTTATTGTTCAGATATAACATTAATGTTACAGTGTCTGATGGTGTCCAGACTGAGTCATTCAGCGCAATGAGGCTAGCGGCATTCTAGTCACACCTGATAATTTGCATCGGCTCTTTTATCATGATTATATATAACTGAAAAAAACGGAACGTCACAGCTTTGGAAAACTCAACCCTATCGAGCGTTCATTAAGTCAAATCGGCCGCTAAATCCATGCAACTGTACCGTATCCTACTTCACGCTTCTTAGAGCTTGCTTCGTCAATAATATAAGCCAGAGGTGGATGGCGGAGAGCTTCATCAGTCTGAGGCAACACAGAAATGACGTACAAGATCAATACCGTTTTCGCTTTTGCGCATGCGCATTAACCCACAGGTATATGTGTATGCATGCGCGTTGGACTCTGCACGCCACCTACGCATGCGCAGTCTATACCCCAAAGTAGAGGAGCCAACAAGTCAACGCTGAGGCGTTTGTTGTACGTGTACAGGTATTCAGTTGTGAGAAATCTAATAAGTTGATAGCCTGACTCTTAACCATTGCTCTTGATGAATTTAAGGCTTTTAACAAATCCGTAGCAAAGAAATCCCAGTGCTGCAAGGTAAAGTTTTTAGTACGTAGTCCGGAAAGAAGAATAATGTCCCAAAGAGTAGCGTCAGAAGCCGTTTTAGCAGAGGCAGCCCCCAGGTGTGAGGAATCTGATGAACTCATCTACTTCCAAAAGCGTACTGTACTAAAGTAGCATGCAGAGAAACGGCCAAGGCTATGAAGTTTGACGTTTTTAATGCTAGGAATCCGGACCTGCAAAGATCTGTTGCTGCTTGAGCAGCCATGAAGTTCGATCATTATCGCCCGGTCTAAGTGCTGGATATCATTTTCGATGTCGTAATTTCGGTACTTTCTGTACCCCACTCCGATTACTGAATTTAACACGACACCTACACTTTCATAGTACTTCTCTATCACAAACTTTTCACCGTATTAAAAGCTTTTGTTGTGTAGGTTATTGGAGGACATGACTTGCATGTACTTTCCACTCTATGAAATTCAAGTATTAGTTTGCAGCGCCCAACAAAAAGAGGGACTATTATAATTATATTATTCGCCAAAAATACAAGACTGACTCACAGAAATTTAGTAGTTTTTACTTCAAGCTTTTAGTCAATGGTACATGGCAAAGAAAGCAAAGCCTGTGTGACTGATTGATGTGTAGCCACACTGGCAGATCCAGGATTGGACTGACCCAGGGGCACAAAAGAAGGGAGGGGGTCCTCCCCCAGAAAATTTGTAGAATTTAAGGTGGCTTAACCCCCAAATTTTTAATTTTCAGCATTGAACCACACGATTACACCAAGCTTACAGATGGTGTATTTTCTTGCAAAATGTATTTAACTGTATCCAGGCACATGATTTTTGAAGTTTAAAAATTATCTAGGAGAAAATTCAGTTTGACAATTACACCTTTTCCACAGATAGCTAGTCAGCACAACAGCACAATGTGAGAGCGTGTGGGAACAAACCAAGTATTTTTGATGGTATGAGGAAGAGCAAAACATGTAAAAGAAGTATTGTGGTTACAGATCAGTCACTGCCTACTAGGTCAACTAGGAGCATACAGCGGGCATGCTTGCTTGCAAACTTCTGCACTACTTTCAGGGAGTCTAGCAGGACATCTTTGTTCACAAAGAGCAAGGGTAGAGCATTCAGCCTGGCTTCCCCCATGGTGCTCCTCAGCTTTGTCTTCAGGTAGTTCAGAGCAGAGTTACCTCTCTCAACTGTGGCGGTGGTTACAGGGGCCACCAGGAGAATGGTAAACACTGTCGAAATGTTTGGAAATCTTGAAGATAAAGTCACCTGGATTGCTTCAGGCAGGTTTTGTGGCAGGTTGCATGATTGACGCCTTCTCTTCCTTCCACATGTTGACCCACAGTTTCACTTCTTGCTTAAAACTTGCCGGCGATGACAGATCGTGCTTGTAGGTGACCAACAGCTCATCTACCTTCTCCAGAGAAAGGCTTGACACCTTCATTGGCAAAAGACACATGCCTTGCAAAGAGCTCTTAGCCAGCTGTGAAAAATGGTTGGTCAATTAAGCAATGAGGTGATCAAGGTAGGGCACAAAGACTGTCTGTTGCCAGTGATCTTCGGCTGTGTCTGCTGGCACGTTACTCCTCTGGGTTTGTCTGCCACAGTGTCTTGGAATCTCCAAACTAGGACGCCCTGCCATCTGTGCCATTTCTTGCATGTCTTCAAATGGCTCCTTGAATGCCTTCACTGCATCTGCACGCTCTTGCTCCAGGGTCTCTCTTACTAATGAGATGTCATCATATGCAGTGAGGATGTCTTCACTTGTGCTTTGCAGCTGCACGCTGAGAGACTTTGTAAACCCAAAGAAATAAAGGTTGGTGTGGAAAGCAGCTATGAAGCCTGGTGAAGTGAACACATTCAACATACCAGCTGCTTCAACCATGGCTTTTTGGTCCCATTCACGCCCTTCATTACAACTGATGCTCTCCAGACAAGAAATAATGGCTTTGTAGAGATCAGAGAAACTTGCTAGGGTAGTATGGCGCCCCACCCATCGTGTGTCACATAAAACTTTGAACTTACTCTGCATGATCAGAGGCTCACCTGTGTCCTTTCGGCAGTCATTGATGTTCAGGATAGCCTGCTCTAGTGCTCGTTGCTTTTTTGGCAAGTACTTGAAGAACGCTCCAAGAGTTTGCAGAGTGCCGACCATGGCACTGACCTCTGGTACAGAGGCAGACTTTGATAGCGCTAGGTTCAGCTGGTGGCTTGCACAATGGTAGTAGGTTGCATGTGGAGCTACCTCTTTGAACCTGGCCTGACATCCCTTGAATTGCCCTGACATACTTCCAGCACCATCATAAGACTGCCCACGGCAAAGGCTAGGATTGAGCCCAAGACGTTCCAGGAGACCAACGAGCTCAGCGCATATATCCTCTCCAGTCGCACAGCTGCACTGAACAAAGCCAATGAGCTTTTCATTAGCTTGACTGTCCTTGGCATATCTGAGAGCGATGCCCAGCTGCTCCCAACTAGAAATATCGCTGACTTCATCAGCAAGAACGGAGAAGAACGCACTTGATTTGACGTCATCAACAATGGCTTCCAGGATGACTTCACCCATGCAGTCCAGGAGCTGATTCTGTGTTGTTTTTGATAAGTACGTTGCCCGCTTGCTGCAAGTTGACAGGTGCTCCCTGAGAACTTCATCGCCTGCTTCAACTTGGAAGTCCACTAGTGCTTTAAATTTTCTTTGGTTTAGGTCTTCTGATATGGAGTCATTGTGATGGCCTCTCAGAGCAATGCCTTGCCGACTGCAAAGCTCAAGGCATTTGACAATTGATGTTAGGACTCGCTTGTTTTGCTCCACTCGCTCCTGTGCTGCCGTTGTTAGAGTCAAATTGAGCCGCTCCTCTGGATTTTCCATGGAAGAAAGAAAGGCTTTCAGTTTGGCCTGTGAATTGAGGTGATAACCCAAACTCCCATGGCAACGGAGATCAGCCAGCGCGTCTTTCCAGTTGGTCAGGGGCTCGTCAATCAGAATTTTTGCTTGCGAAGCGCTGATATGCGTGGCACTCAACAGTAAGAGCATGCACAGGAGACAAAATAAGCCTTGGCGTTCAGGAGAAAAGGTAATGAAATCAAATGTTTCAAACCACAGTCGGTTGCAATGCCTCTTATACGTGCCGCTCTTCCTCTTCGAATCCTTGTACTCTCTCTCCAGCAATTTCAAGGTTGTGGGTGGTATCCTAGATTTAATTAGAGAGAGGACCATCTCACAACATGACTTCTCCGTATATGTAATCAACTGGCCACCAGCAGCATGGCTCTTCACAACTGACCATATATCAGCGGCCAGACACACTTACATTGAGCTCAAGAGGTCTTGATCCAAAGTGGGAGCTGGAGCACTACTCGCACAGGCACTGGTGTCCTTGTCCGAGTCAGTTGAAGATGAATCTGATTTGCAATCTTTGGCACAACGTTTTTGCTGCAATGGGGGGCTGCAGACTAGAAAAAAAACTTGTTATTTTTTGCTCTCGGGCACAAACTTTGCAAGACATCCTTGTTCCTTCATGGCAATCCAGAGCGTGCGGTTTGCATGTGGTGACCATGCATTATTATATGCATGATCCCAGCCGGATCCGGAAGCCATATATCCATGCCGTTCCCTGGCAACAAGTGGTTGGGACCTGGTTCGAGGCTCAGTAGAGAAGTTGCGCCAAGACAGATCACACGCATACGCACAGTAAAAAAGAAAAAAAACTTAAGGTGCGCCTGATGGGGGGCACATGCCCCTGTGCCCCCCCCCCCCCCTTGAATCTGCCTATGAGCCGGGTTTATTGCCCAAGGCCCTGTGTAATGTGATGTGCATGCATATGGAAATGTTACTGTGGACAGATGCCCACTTAGTGGCGAATTTGGTGCATGCACATTGGCCTCAAATTTGGCGTCAATCTGCTTTGAACTACGCAAGTGATAGCCGCGTAGGTGTGACATCAAGAAGTTCTGGACCACTTTTCTGGCAGGGTTAGGAAGGCTTGCGTACATACACTCTTTAACCTAGTGGCATGTCTATTGTTTCTTCAAATGGGCCCATTGTGGTCATACCTATTGTTTTAAGGCTTCGCACAACCGCAGCATGAATGCTTCAAGTAGTGCCCTTAAGAGCATGATATGCAATAAGTGTCATGTAATGGTGCAGTTTAGTGCACCACTTGGAGTGACAATGAAATGCTAGCCTAGGTGTCAAAGTGCTCCCACGCTATACTAACTTCTTGATGCATGTATGATCAACACGTCATGCAGCCAGGCTCCAGTCCGCACTCGCGCAGAATGTGATCTATAGCCAACAATGCGTGTGTGTTCTGGCTGCTCAATGATGGCGCTAAGTGATGCGCAACATTTCCACATGATACACGTGAGAAAAAAGGAATAAAAGACTGGAAAGTTTAGGGACCGTCCGTAAGTACCGATATTTTACCTAATATGGATAATTTCCATTTCTCTCCCAACCCTCCTCCCCCCTGAGATACGGACACATACATTGGTATGTTCAATCAATATTTATCAGATTGTTATCCTAGCCTCTCAGTCAATATCAGTGGAGAAGATACTACACAAAGATTTCACAAGAAAAATAGCAGAGCTGGACATTGAGATACCAGACCAAGATAAAGAAATAAAACAGGAAAACAAACAAATCAGTCTATCCATGATGAGTATACTGGCAAGGTC
>JAOWAW010002252.1:0-18748 GCA_028565695.1 Nicola tetela | reverse complement strand
TAGGCAAGCCGCGGCCTGCCTAAAAAAGCATCCCCCAGTGCAAATCTAGGGGATGCCAAATTAGGCAGGACAGCGCCGGTGTATATCGTCCGCTTCGCTGTGGGCGTGCGCCGCAACTGCTCACTTGAGCTTCTCGATTTGTCTGTTCCACGTGTCTGCCCTGTGCTCTTCTGCTCGATCTCTGACAGCCGGATGCACTTCTTTTCGAGGCAGTACATGTTCTATCCACACTTAAACATATGCACTTTATAAAGAAGAGGAAATTTTTTCGATCTTCGTTCGCCATGCCCTTCGTGTTTGGTATGGGAGAAATGCTTGGACATTAACTGGCGGTCATTTTCCGGCCTCGGAGATACAGCCCCTAATTTGTCCTCAAACACTGAACTATCTTCAGGAAAGTTACATGATATTTAACTCTATCCTGGTCAGGCTTTCTTTGAGCTCCAAAGTCCTGGGGGGCATATTGTGCCCCCCTGTGAAAAATCAACTTCCACTCACTGTAGACTCACAAACCTAGTTTTTTCTAAGAGAGGAGAAAAAGCTGATCACGTGACAAATGATTGTTGCCATGGTTACCGCAACGTTCAAGAGTTTAAGGTGGCTAAAGACACTTTGTATCTAAAAATGTGGTGCACTGTTGAAGTAGATTTCAAGACAAACAGTGTGTTCAGATGTCATCAGAAGGAGGTAAAACTACAATCTGTAGAGTGCACTTGATTATGAAAGGAGATTATGGAAATAAAAGCCAGGATATATGAGTCAAATCAATGCTTGCTTATGGTATCCTAAGATACTCAAGCGCATCAAGTTATGAGCAGTCAGGGCACAAAGAAAGCAAGTGATTGGAGCAGCAAGGTCACTCACACTTGAAGCAGATACTCTTCACCTTCTTCAGCTTGTTCTTCATGTCTTTGTAGCCAGGTTTACCCACAAGCTCACGAACACAACAGTGACAGCGGCGCTTGATACCATCAGCAGACGGCAGTGAGTCACAGTCTTTCAATTGTGGTGGCTGTGCCATTTCTGTGCACAACAACAACGACAGCTTCATCTGGGCTGAGGATGACAGACCTTGTACCGGCCTTGAGCTTGCAAACGGTAGTACCAGTGAATGTACCAGATCCCAAATGAAGTCAAACAACTCAATGGTGTTGACTTCGACTCCTGTTGCAACAGCAAAGATTATCAGGGCATTCATATGGGCGTTATCCATGACATAAGAAAATGCACTTCTCATCCACTTTGGAGACTTTGTCCTTGTCGAGGACGTCCCCATCTTCTAGTCGACGATGTCTGTTCCTCCCTTTGTAAAGTCATACAACTTGATGACTGCTGGCTTGCGACAGTTGTCGTCACGAGTTACTCCTTGAAGGGGCTTGGTGGTTGACAGAACAAGGACATTTTTCTTGCCCCTGGCTGATCCCACAACATAAGACGTGATCACCAGATCTTGTTTGGACTTTTCCCATGTCATTTTGGTGCTAAGGAGCTCCTGGTCTTTGGTTGTCTTGAGCTCTTCTCGTATTTCTACTCGGTTTTGCTGGAGGATGCTGAGTCCAAGCATTGGTTGACTGTACCACATGCTCCACCATGGCAGGTGTAATGAATAACTCAAATGCCTTGTGCGGCGTTGTGCAGGAACGAGCTTCCCTGGTTTTCAAACCTTGGTTCTCTTTCAGGATGTCACACTGCCGCTGTCTTCCTCGCTGCTCTGGTGGCTTGTCTGTCCACAATATGCTTTCAGTGGTCTTGCTTTTCTTGGGTCCAAGCTTAGCTTTCCAAGTGCTCCATTTCTCCTTCACTGGAAGGTCCATGGGCTCTTAGTTGTCTTCGTTGATTGCAGCATCAAAACTATTCACAAGTCTCTTGGCTGTCCTGGGTCGCTTAGGAAGCAGAGAGCTCAATGAATCACCACACATGCCATCCTGGGGGCCCCTCCACCTCAGAATTATCTCCATTCGACACAACATCTACATCTGATGACCAAGTTGACTGACGAAATTCCTCCTCAGTGCACAGCTCATCAAAATCATCGTCTTCACTACCAAGAACTTGTTCCAAAAGCTCTTCAACACTCATAGGCCTGCTGTGTCTTCTAGAGGCAGCCATGACCTCAAAGAAACATCAACTGTGCATAGTGAGCAGCAGTAGTACAGTGCAGAAGACAACGTAAGCCACTGTAGGGATAGACAGCCTATATTCCCTTTCCGTATGATTATCGCTTGTGGGTGGTGGAGCTTTCCTACACATTCAATGGTCAACATCAGCTAAAGTTTCTAAAATGCATGATAAAAACTTATTTTTACCCATATGCAACTTGGTGAGTTGCCCGAAACCTCATTAACACCTCATGTGCTGTGAGAATTGTGCAGAAAATTTGTAAGAAAACAAGTCAAATTTTAATGGTTGCTATAGCAACGTAGAACACACTCTGGTGGTTGCACCAACATATTTCCGGAAGCAAAATATGTAGAAGAAGAATTTATGAAGCAGCAACACCTAGCCCTAAGCGATTTGGGAGATATCGTGGAAAGTATAGGTCGGGGGGGGGGGGGGCACAATGTGCCCCCCTGGCCTGGATAGGATTAATAGTCGGTGCCCTATTTCCTGGTTTACTCATAAAAAAAAGGCCTAAAATTGAACTGTAAGCTTATTGAAGGTAGTTGAGGCAATTTCCAGACAAACTTACAGGCTTGGGGACGCCTAAGTTAGTAGTTTTCGGATTCTCTTATAAGAAACATTGATGTAGCACGTTAAAGCTCTTCCTCACAGACGAATTGGAGGTCAATCAGTTTGGAAAGATGGCCCTTTTTTCTTAGAATGACTTATCACATTTCTCTGAAAATTGGCAAAGGACTTTGAGGGAAGACCACGGTGACTTATTCAGTGCCAGCGGTTCCTACGATTTGGGGAACCGGCCTTAATAGGGGGAGGAGAGGGGAATAGCTTTATTAACGAGCCTCTTCAATCCAACACACTGGCTACACCACGCCGAGACAAAGTCATCGCTATCGTGCGAACATTGCACGGTTGTGGAATTTTTGTCTTTTTCCACCTTCCATTGCCAACAGTCCAAACACTGGCATGGTTCTAGCTGTCTGCAGGTGTGAATACTCTGCTGGAACGCACCCGTGACGAAACTTAATAATCGGCCACTGGAGAAAAAGGGAGTGCGAGAAAACCGTGTGGCGAGGAGCAGCGAGCATTCAGTCACGTTGAACTGGCTAAGAACAACGTTGTCAACGTTGTTCTTAGTGCCTTTGCCAAGTTGTTTCGCTCATCAGTGCTGCCCGGCTCGCTTCACGTTCTGCACCTCGTAGGGCACTCTTTGAAGTTGCACTGGACCTGGCTTTATGCCAAGCGAGGGTGCTAACAAATTAACTTTTTTGTGGGCTCCCTTTATCACATTTCAACTTTACCGTTGTGAATAGAGTTTCCCTCGTCGGTCACGGTTTCTGATTTGCAATAAAACTTCTTTGTCCCGGCAAAGAGAGCGTGTGGACCAAAACTAAAACACTTGAAAAGATTGTCTGTTTCCAAATACATACAAATTAAACACTCAGTTTTGGTGACGTCATCGTAGATCGTACCGTATAGCTACCAAAGCTCAGCACACGTAAAGCGCCGTAATTCTTCCTACAATTTACAGCTGGTAAGACAGGAGTTTGAGTCGGGGGTGTTCTAGTATTGGAAGAGGACAAGCCAAGGAGCACTTATTAAATTTCGGCACAACCGTCAGAGGAGCTCATGCTTAGGTTGTCTGTCACTGAAGAGGATTTCTTCAGAGGAAGCATGTACAACGCCTGGAACAGATAAACGCACTTAGCAAAATCCCTAGTTGGAGCGAACATGAGGACTTGTTTCTGCAAGCGTGACGTCCAGACGGAAGAATACGGGTCATAGTACATGCACCCTGGTAGGCACCCAGCACGAACCCCTCTAGCACTAGTAGGCCAGGCACCGAAAATGGAACAATACGGGACACCAGACCGCTAATGCCCTACACAAAGAAAGACTAGCCAAGTGGCAATTTTGAACAACAGACAAATGCAGCTCTTTGAGGGCCGACGATAACCTGCCGGGATGTAATAGTTATCTTGCACTTAACGAGTTTGAAGCAAGAAGTCTCCTGCTGAGACGAGTCTCGACCTGGTTATAGTACTGCTCATTGAAGTGAAGGGTGTCACCTACCACGGATTGCTCCGCTTGCGGATGGTCAAGTCCTTGACAGCCCCGCAATAGTCAACGGTGCCGCTGCTCGTGATCGATGAAGCCTGGGAAGGTTCGTCGACGTCTGTAAATATCTGTCTCCAATACCAAGTGTTACAATTTGCAATCTATCAGTCAGTCAATCTTAAGCTTTAGACTGCGCTTCGCTATTCGGGGTTAAGATGGCCTCTTGGATTGACAGACGCAATACCAGAAAGCCGGCGAACCGTTTCAGTTGCAGTTCCGCGAATGCTCCAATCTGTGGCAGACTGTTAAGTGGGGCTACGAAAATAGTTCAATACGGATTTACTACCGCTAGAGGAGGACCACTTCGTGAGGGCGAGTAGTTGGTCCGTTATCCACGGTCTCCTCTGCTATGCGTTGAATGACAGATTAAGCGCGTTTACGCTCAGTGCAGCATATGTGATAATGTGACTCTCTTTCTCTCTCTCTCTCTCTCTCTCTCTCTCTCTCTCTCTCTCTCTCTCTCTCTCTCTCTCTCTCTCTCTCTCTCTCTCTCGGGAGTACTAGTCACGTTGCCGAGTGTTTTGTCGAAGTACAAGCCCGATATGCCAGGTGCGAGGCAAGCATACGTTGTAAGGAGTTTGAATTTGAATCCTGAGTGTATTTTGGGTAGTTGTTGTAGAAGGACATCCCGGTGTTCAAGTCAACATTGACAGTGGTTCTAAGCCTATATGCACTGTTTGTCAGCCTCAAATTCTCGTGCTTCCTGCTTTGAGTCTGTCACAAACCTGAAGCTATGGAATGCAGCACAGTATCAAAAGCCCAGTTACTAATGTTTATACCCTGCCAAGTTGTGGTCAAATTGTGAAGAGTTAGAATTGAGGGTTTGAAGGAGAACGACCGCGTTAGGATTGCGGTAAAGAGGGTATACAAGAGTTGCGGCGAGGAGCACGCCTTGCCTGAACACTCAGCAGAGCGGTTTTTACGTTCCACTTCAACTATCACAAACGTCGGTCTTTCTGCAATTGACACACACGTCATAGTTTGCTGCTAAATTTTGCTCTAGATTGAAGACATCTCCTTCACCTTCTTCTATCGCGGACAGCTGTGACGATTATGCTGTCGCTCGCGGCTAGTAAACTGACCGAGTCATCATCACTCAGCAGGGAAAAGGTTTAGTCCATTGAACACCCTCTAGGTTACATGACATGACCAGGAGTGCTTTGAATATGAGAAACTATCTGCTTCAATTTCTGTGCAAGCCAACGGGATGGCGAGAATGGCACGCGAATGTCAACTGTTGTAGCGGACGCACAATGGGCCCTCGCCGAATTCTCCAACAATTGCAAAGGCTGGGACGAGCCGGGGAAACATGTACAAATAATACGTCAAATATGTTATCTCTTCATTGTTTAGATTCGAAGCGGAAGTTCGAAGTTCTTGAAGTGTTATTCGTTTGAGGATGTATACCATTATAATGTGAATGGCGTTCAATATAATTTCGTAATCACCCTTTCCGGGACACCGAACCAGGCAAACTGTTATTCAGTTCATTCCCCCCCCCCCCCTTTGTTGAAACATTGTATTTCTAACCGTAGAATTAAACGAAACCGTTCGGATTTCTCCGTACCTGTTCGAACTGTTTTTCTCTTGATGCACATCCCGGCTAATCAAGCCGGAGTAGACGCAATGACACTCGTCTAGCGAGAGACAATGACGTACATGTACGCTCCATGGCCTTTTGGGTGCACGTGCTGCGATTCGGAAACCTTTAGGATGTGCGAATTTATAACTTCGCGTAATCGAGGCCGGGTTAGAGTACCAGTTTCCGTTACGTTAAACTGTTAAAGGCATATGTGAAGGAGCGAGTCTTTACGTTGGGCCAAATACACCACGTAACTGCCTTCGTGGGAGAAGACCTGTACAAGCCATGTTAACGTTTCCGTGGAAATCGACAAAGAAGGTGTGAAGAAAAAAAAACATCGGGCTGCTCTGATCTTTCCAGGACAAGCGTTGACAAATCAGGTCCCGCGCTTTCCCTTTGGGAACCTGAGCAGTACGCGTTTAAACGACACGTCATCCTAGTCTACGTCTACGCTGACGTGTCTCGGTACTGGTTAAGGTAAAGGCCTCTAGTATCATAACCTGGCCACCAGTAAAGCGCAGGTGTCACAACGGAGCTGAGCTGTGTCGTAGCTGAACAAGTTCTTGCATGAGTGTTGAGTAGCTTAGCTTGGTTGGCTTCACCGCAAATACCAGAGCTCGTTGGACAAGACTGAATTCGATCCTTCTGCAAACCATTCTCATTCTCCTGTTTCTCTTTATTGATCTGTTGCAAAATGTCTTTGTCAGTATCGGAGGGGGTCCTCCTTCTCACCGTCTCTCTTTTGTTAACGTATAATCTCAGTCGGTAATTTAGTTTTCAGACGAAAGCGCTTCACCTCTGTCGACAATTTGGCGACAGCAGAGAAAGTGACCGGGAAGAAAGAGCACAAAAAGGGAAAAGGAGGCTAGGCCACGAGTTTTTCACCGGTCGATAATAGCGCTCTGAAGAACGGTCCGTCTCTTCCAATTCTTGGCCGTCTTTGTCTATCCTCTCGCTTAAGAGACCCTTCAACCTCTTTATAACGGTTAAAAGTTACCGTCTTGTGTGGCCTTTCGGCGAGTCCGCTTCTTCGTTCACAATCCTATCGACTCAATCCATCATCGATTGAGCAATGCCTTTTCTTTTGCGCCGTATCGCGCCACTCAATCATCAGACTGTCGTCACGCCACATCTTGAGGGTGTTACCGTCGCCAGGGTGCAATTTCTCCGACAGTCACCGAAGGACAAGAACCTAACCGCTCTTTACCGTACTTGGTTGCTTTGTTGTCGAGTGGCCGACTTGTTCAGCCAGTATGCCTAGCTTTTGTTCCTCCCGAAGAGCTTTTCTCCTCTAGGGCAGGGCGAGATGATACGAAATGCCAGAGTTAATAGATTTAGAAGAGGTTAAAACTGGTGAAGAGCTTGTTGCGGGAGCTAGTGGTGAGACGAATATTAAAGATCTTTCGCGCCAGAATTAGAGTCTGCGTCTAATGTTAGGAGACTATTTCGACAGCTCTTCTAAAGAGGTCCTGTCACGTGCGTCTAGATGCATACGACTGCTTTCCTTCCAGCTCTACTCCTCTCCTTGGATTAAGGTATACTCGAGTTTTGCACCTCTCCCACGGGTGCTTCGGTGTAATAATTAGTGAGCAATGACACGCATGCGCATCGACATGTGGGTACAGAAAATCTCAGTTGGTT
Organism: Nicola tetela; assembly: GCA_028565695.1. Classification (NCBI taxonomy): domain Eukaryota; kingdom Metazoa; phylum Porifera; class Calcarea; order Clathrinida; family Clathrinidae; genus Nicola; species Nicola tetela. Next base: position 11,289 of record JAOWAW010002252.1, on the reverse strand, counting down.
GAGGAAAGCCTACAAGGAAATAAAAGCAAGGCAATCAACCTTTTGGCGGCAGATATACTGAATCGTGCAACGAGTGCACGTGTAGGGCATGAAGTGTAGACCATCTGAAGCGCTCCAAGTCGGCGTCACTATGCCTAATATATTATTAACTCAACCGTGAGAGTAAGAAGGCTATGAGCAACAGCTCATATCCCCTTGGCCCTTTGGTCGATTTGCCTGTGGGGTTGTAACTGTGTTTAATTCACTTGGCTCTTCCCGTCATCACAGGAACCACGCACGGACAGAGCCTAGGCAAGCCGCGTTCACGGGCGAACCACGTGGCCAGTATCCCTGGAGGGCGGAGGCTTGTTAAACAATATCAATCCTTTATCTTTACCTATAATTACTATTGTTTTTGGAAACGACTTCAAAAAATTTAGAGCGCTTGTCTGCCAAACATCCATGCATTCGAAATGGTTCCATTACCCCCTGGGCCAGGCAACGGAACTCTGCTGCTAAAGGCACCCAACGCGCAGGGCAACACTAGATCACTCATCGGCGAGACGTGAGCATGCAATTAGGAGAGTTGTCAGGAAGAAAAGGTTACCTGTCGGTGCTAAGCGGTTTCTGACCTACGGGGATTGCTTCGCTGGAACAATGAACGCTTGCAGAGGTCGCTGATTACGACCTCCCCGTCCGTTCAGGCAGTATCCCGGCGCTGTCCATGACGCAGGGTCGATAGCAAGAGGATCCAACCGACACCAGTGTTTGAATTCCACTCTGTGTGGGACAGACTACAACGCGGCAGGCGGCAGAACAGGTGTTAGCAGGTAGGTGGATATTTCGACATGCGCACTTCGTCTGGACAGAACGATTCGCCCCGGAGCAAATAATCGAAAAGGATAACGGACTCGCTCTACAGGGCGCACAAAACCTTCCCGAGGACAGTGTCGTTTAGTTCCAGACACACACGCAATAGTTCAGAGTTGCGGTGCAAATGAAACAATCCGGAAATCGTAAGAGATCGCAGCGTCATGAAGGAAGAGAAAAGACCTGAAGACGGATTATTGTTTTCGCCCATTAATATTCTTCTGTCCGGTGTTAGCCGGGGGTTTAACTCACATTCTACGGATATGCCAACAAGATCTGCTTTTGCGTGGTAAGAATGAGAAGGGCTTTGAAGTGAATCACTTAAGACACCTGAGGAGGTTCTTTGGGTTCGTCGTTCCGGTCACCCCGGGGCAGAATCTTCTGCTCTCAACGGAGTGAGCGGACAGGTAGTTCCAGTTCCTGGAGGCCATTGACAGACAGGGGCTGATGAATTGTCAGCTGGAGGTAAACTTCTTCCACTGAATGTAAACTTCTTCCACTGAATTTCTCTTGCAGAGTGAGCGCATTAACTGAGCAATCACGAACTGTACGAAGGATTCTTCTCCCGTGGCCTCCGGAAAACCGTAAAATCTCGGCTCTTCCCTCGATGGGAGAGATAACGAACAAATAACGCAGCCGCATTGGTAAACGCCATTTTTAGTCCTTGTCAAACATGAGCCTTTTCAGAAACGTCTTCGTCATTTAACAGGTCGGACCAATGGTGATGGCGCTTTCAACGAGGCATTGCTCCATCACAGACGCTCTCCGGCGCCATGTCTAATCGACAGCCTTACTTTGTACTTGCTCGCCGATAAGCGTAGCCAGATGCATCTGCAGCTAAAGACCTAAGCTAAGCGGGGATGCGTGCATGCAGGCATCCTCGAGCTTGTACCGCACAGCCATTGACGACTGTGGTTGGTGTTAAACTTCAAAGCCTCGAAAGGCGCTTTCACCAGCGCAGTTGTAAGTGCCTGATTGTCCGTCTCTTCCGTAACCTGCCCACAGATCAGGTGCACTGCACACAAGACTGTAGAGTAGATCGCTCGTACAATTAATGTGAAGGACTACGCAGTGGACAACGAAAAGACGATAAGTGTTATTACATGTAGCCGACACCTACTACTAGGGCTTACAGCAGCACCTGCATCATCAGTCGAGTTTGCCACCGCAATCAGCTCGTGACGGCGTGCTCGGTGGATCATGCACGCGCGCATTGTTCAGCAGTCACCACTCTACGAGGTATGCCACCAGAAAAAGGTCGAGCTTTGAGAAGGAACTATCACCGCTCGTTACACCAACCAGTAAAACAACAGACACCCAATCTTCCGTTCGCCATGCTCAATTTCACGCGCACAACAAACCACGTTGTGATAGTGATGACACGCGCTGCTGAATCCAAACAGAAGCACTCAAGATTTTGTTGAAAGCGCACAGATGGGCATGCGCCAGGCACAATGGCCCTCTCTGCTGGCTAGTTTGCGGAGGGAGGCAGCCCTCCGACCTCAGCAATGGTGGTTCGCTCAGAGGGGAGGCCGATGCCAGGAGCTCTCAAGCAATAATTAGAAGTATTTCCTCTTCGTAATGGTGAAGGGAGATCTATTAATGGAAAAGGCCTGCATTAGACGTGAGACCACACCAAGTAGACATTCACTGGGAACAATAACAGTTTGAGTGTGTGCTCAACGAACGGACGTCGTTGGCCTCTTTGACTGTTTGACATCTCAACGCTTCAGAGGCAAGCATTTACTACTCATACCTCTCGTGCGTTCCGTGTTAGTGCCGTCAAGATTGATACCTAATGTTTGCAATTCCTCGCCTCAGATCAGAAAGAATGCGCCAACATTAACTACCTTGCAGGTGGAGGCGGGGTGAAGTTGCAACTCTGAGGGTCGGGCTTCGTGCACCATGACGTCACTGCTGCAGGAGGCACCCAGGCGTCACAGAAGGCAAACTTCGCTCTTCTTTGTGCCATGCTTGGCGGACAGAATTTATCAAATGGCCACGGGTAGCAATAATTATGCCGATTTGAAGCTAGGAGTGTGGGTAGAGACGATATGTGGGGAATGGAAGGACAGGAAGCAAGCTTGACGGGATCTGTTTTGGGGAAGATTCTTCCCTGATGGAAGCGAATTACGTTGCTCTTTTGTGAATTCGGAGATAACGTGTGCGTAGGACAGGGGTAACGGCGACACTGAAAACTGCACGCACGGAGATTTGGAACTGCCCAGTTCAGGCTTACCATGGGGCAGATAAGATATCGTAACTGTCTGTTAACGTAATGTTACTTTTGGGGGTGAAGGGGTTACAGTGGGCCTCCTCAGGCATCCGCACGACTTCGCTGGACAATGAGCCCGTGGAGAGTCAGACAAAACTCGCTTCAGAGCGTGAGAACATTTTCGATGTACATGTAAACAGAAAATGGCCTTTCCATGAGCATCCCACAGAGGCCTAGACGTATAGGTGGTTATGCTGACAGTCTGGTAGAGGACGTGGTCTTAGCTTCGCCGAGTTTTCAACTTCAAGAGATAATGATTCGTTCGGCGCATGGTTTGGTTCTGCAAATTCAGAGACAACCGAGGCTGAGAATGAAAATTACTGGATTAAAGTAGATGGTCATCCTTACAAAAAATAGCTATCGTGTACGTATCAGGGCAGATGAAGGCTTCCAGCACTGCCCAGGGCGGTTTCCATTGTATTACTCCACCCAACGCACGTTAATGATCATGAAATCAACCGTCTGTAGAATTCATTAGTTTTTGCTTACCGGTGTTATCATACATTTGACTGCAATGGGCAACGAACCATAAGAATATTATATCGGTGTTTTTTTCTGATCGAACATAGATCTACAGAAGAAAGTAATTCTTAAGTTAAAGCGGCACTGTCACGCTATTCAGAGATTTTTGCGCTTGTGGCAAAATTATGGTAGTCTACCCATGGTAACGCAGCTTGCTCGGAAGATACAGCTGTGCATCAGTAGCTAGTCGTCTGTGCGGTGTTTGCACGATCGGCCACTGCTTGCAGCTGTGCAACTGGTTCTCCATAAGCTAAGTGATGTAGTTCCCTACGCCTGCAACTCTGAGCCTGCAACATGGAGTCTACAACACATTATGCATCGCGATATCGAGCCTGGAAACATTTTGAGTTTGCAACATCGAGCCTGCACATCTTCATTGAGCCCGGAACATTGCGAGAGCACTATCAAAGAGTATACTTAGTCATTGCCAGCAGGTTTCAGGCTGGATTATTGTCCCCAATGGCGAGTTCTGGCATAATTACAGTTCGTGTTGTTTTCATTCACGAAGGTCAACATGGGAGGGTTTTTCGTGCTCCTTCAGTTACGCAACGTTTCCGTTGTTGTGGTAAGTTCTGCTGACGCACGGTCGTCATCAGTTCAACTTGGCGCGACCTCGAAATCTTCACGGGCCGATGTTCTGTGCCATCTGCAGCTGACGGACCATAACAAGTCCGCAGTCAGAAAATCGTTTTACTGTGGGGTGTTTATAGACTGCGAACAAGAATCCTCTTTGGCCATTTGTGATATCATTGATGGAAAGTTATGTAAGAGTAGGTGAAACGTAGAACGGAACTCATGTGCACCGAGATATGACCCGGTGAGGTAGTAGAGTCCAAGACTACTCGTTCAATTCACGGCCGCGGGAATTTAACACAAGCCAGAGCAAAATCAATTGAGTGAGACTCGCTGTGTCGCGGAAACTTCCCCATTCGTTCATTGCGTATTCCCTGGGAAAGGTATTCTCTAACTCAGTTTGCAGATCGGAAATGACCAACATACATGTGTGGAATCAATAGAGTTAGGAGAGCAAGCACAGTGTTCATTTGCAAACGAATTGAATTGTATACATATATCCAATTAATCCTACTACATTACAGAGAATGGCCCGCATGATTATTGACCTGTATTAACTCCGTGGGGATCTAGGTGAGACACCTCACACGAGTTTAAGATTACGGCTTCTGTCCTATAGGCGTACTCTCTCACTGTTCATATGACCTATTTGGCGCTCTGGAGGTGTCCGGACTTTAACGCAATGCCACGCTGCTAGTAAGATGAAGAGGCGCTGCTGACGCTGCCAAAGCGGACGATAGTAGCGGTTTCAAGGATAAATTGTGAGAGGCCATTGTTCGCTCTTTATTCATCGACAAGCACTCACAAAGAGCGCACGTGGGCCTGTCAAACTCTTAACCACTTGAGAAGGCCATTCGCTGCCTCCTTTAACAGAAAGAGCAGGTTATGTAATTTCACACATAGGAAGAACGTCTTCCTCAAGTAAGTGCGCGCCGAGAGTAGTCCGACCAACTTGCCAAACCTGCGCGAAGCCGAAGTAGAATACATGTATAGTCAGTGTAATCTGGCCACTGTCTCATTAACACTCCGCGTCCTAGTTTCACGATGCCCTTGCCCAAGGCATCTGGTCAGATGGGGTTGCCTGTGGTACCTACGGGCAGTCTTGTATCATCCCCGACTCCTCCCAAGGGCGCAGAGTGGCGTAGTATGCACTTGCTAAATTGTACGCCGCGCTTATAGCCACAGCATCTCTTGTCTCTGAGACGACTCTGAATGTTGTCCAGAGGCTGTTGGTTCCTCGTGTCCTTCCTAACCACTGGCAAGGCCAGTCCTAATCGACTCGCAATATTTCCTGCTGGGAAGATGTGCAACACCTTTCTGTTCAGCTAAAATCTGGCATCTGTTTCCCGCAGAGCATCATAGATCAGCATGCGCTTGCGAGGGGAGCCCGGGTTTGTCCCGTGGCAGTGTACGTAGTGCATTTCCGGCGCAGCTGACAACAGCTCGGCCCCAAACTTTCATTTCAGTTCTGCCTTGTTTTCTCGCTGTCTGAGTCATTAAATCGAGTCAGCTGACAGGCTGACGCAAATGGAGCACACGTGTCTCCCCCGAGAAGGGCCGATAATTAGTGGCTTATCGATCGCTATTGATGCGTCACGAAATTATACTCAGCACAGAGGGAGACACTTAGACATTCCGTGCGGCGGTGAAATCGCACGCGCACCGCATTTCCACCCGTGCATGAGTGGAGCATGGCAGCCAAGCTACTACTCAGTGACCTCCAAAGAGTTCAAAATGTAACGGCCACCTGCGAAGACGCCCTTAAAACTTAAGGAAGATGGGGCTCCTTTGTTTTTTAACATGAGAAGATAGAGACGTTGGTTTGTCATCAATGCGTACAATAAGGCAAACGCTAATTATGCCCCTATGGCATGCTTTACCGATATCTCGTCCAGAAGGCGTTTCGTGCTAATACTGCATGCTAGTTCAACCATGTTAAGCCTACACTGTCGGCTTACCGTTACCAACACAAAACCCATGCACACTGGCAAACCGTCGAGGTTTAAAAAGGAGGCACCTGGCTAAGTCAATAGGAACAAACAACACTTCCCGCTTGACGGTGATCTTTGTGAGGTTTATATTTGGAGTTTTGACATAAAATCTCCCAGCGAGGCGATTTGGAATTTTACATAGGCTTGGTCGTTTGAACTGTCCGAAGTGCCCCAGACAGTAATCACCCTTCATACGACAACTGACTCGAAATTGATACCGGGTCGGGCGAGCGCATTAACAAGGCAATCGCGCATAGTGTAAAAAAGGCGTAGTCGTTTAAGTTCCGCTGTGAGGCATACCGCTAGAGATTCTGCGGGTTTTCCCGTCGCTAATCAGTCGTTCCGACTGAGACGAGTCTTCCTCCAGTGGCGTGCCTTCCCTCGCCTGCCCCCGTTCAAGGGTGTCGTTTTGAAACCACCCGCCTCTGCGAAAGAGGCTAAACATGTTTTCTAACGCGACTCCTCAAAGCAAAGATGGCGTAATTTGTTAAACGGGAGTTTCTTGGGGAGAAAGCTCATTGCACGGATGCGGTAGCAGGACCATTGAACACAGTTATTTCTTTTGTTGAATGTTTGACGTACAGTCTGCAGATGGCGTAACGATCCTTTGTTGCACTATCCTCAATAAACAGTGTCCTTATAGTTAAATGCGCGTTTCGCAAATACACGAGGCCACGCAAACGCCTGCATTGTTTCATAGCTTTTGCACAGCTGGCTTTTTTCGCGTTCTCACTGATCAGCATCGGAATCTCCGACGGTGCAGCAGTCCAGCGCTTTAACACGGTGTAGGCTTGTGTAGGGGCGCTTTGTAAGCTCTGATCAGGGTGTCACTTCACCATAATAAATGCCACTGGTAGCTAGATCGTGAGGGTGTGGCACTGGAGTTCAACTTCGAAACAAAACAACTTCTCATCTGATTCACTTCTAAGGATAGCACAAAGTCTCTCTTCAGAATTTTCAGCAAAAGCAAATATGAAGAATGTTCAAAAGTAATCAATACGTTTCCAAGAGTGTAATATAAGAAGCCTGTCCTCTCTGAAGCGAGCTGAAAGGAGGGCCTGTCGGTTAAACATCCGTATCACAGTGATGCCGTGACGTCGACGTTACCGTGTGAACAGAGTCCACGTCTGTGGAGCAACGAGGCCACGTCCCACTCCAACTTGCTCCTCCTCTAAGAGAGGTATTCAGAGATCTAGCGATGGAAGAGCAGAGACACGTGCAGCTCAAGGTCTCTGCTGAGCGTCTCGTGCGATGAGGGTAAGCGGTAGCGGGGAAATCAAGAGCACTCCTATACCACGTAGCCTGGAGGCGGAAAAATGTGGGCAGGATTGTGAGCGAGTGAGGCTGGAAGTCAATGAGGGCTTGCTGCGCTGCAAAGTGAGTTCTCCTTCAAGCGTGTCCGAGATCACCCGTTCCCCAATCTCCGATTGAGCACTTTGAGCGCTCGGCTGGCAGCGCTACACGCCTGAGCATCGTAGTATTGAGCGCAGTGTTTCTCCACCGCGCGCTTTAGCCGGCTGAATGTCAGACTCGAGGAGGCAATGCAGATCGGCTCGAGAAGCTCGAACAGCACCGACTTGGCGCATTCGCGTACAACTACGGGTTTTTTCCGTTGCTGACGTACTTCGCAGTAATGACCGCGCAGCGAGCGTGGGCGCACGCACAATACGTGTGGAGCGGAATTCGATCGTGCAAGGAATTCCAATGCAAAGTGATGCCTAACCGCAAGGCTTTCTCCGCGATGAGCCACAGAGCGCCGACCAGGCCCGTCCGAAAACCCCAGCCATGCAGCGCTGAGTGCTTTATAAAAGCGCCCAAATCTCATCCCGAAGCAGTCAGCACACAGGCTGGGATTGAGAAGTTACTCGATAGGATACTGACACACTGACATTGATATATATCGGCGCTGGGAGCTTGGGCCCCCTGCATCGCAACCTAAGGATAGCGTCCGACTTAACCTTGCAGCCCCCAGTTCTTGCTCAGAGCAGCGATGGCCATTTCGCTCGGTTCCTTACCACGTCATATGCTGCGCTTGCTCACTGTCGCCGTGGCGGTTTGGACAAGGCAGACATGCGGATTACCACGAACGGGACGAAGCGAGTTTTGTAAGTGCATTATATGGTCAGTAAAATGTGTTACGCTTCGCTAGTTATGTGTTTTGGAAGTACGTTGCTTTTATCGTGGATCTTTAAATTGCTTCAAATCGCCGTCTCGCTTCAACGAACTCCGTATTCACGGGCCATTCAACGGTCCCTCCACGCCAGCTTCTAACTAGTTCCTGGTGCACGCTGCATTGCGGCTCTGCCAGCAATTTGGTCCATTTCAGAAATTCCGATGATGCCAGCTCCAGCGAGAACAGTATGTCGGCAATTCTCCCCTCTTTGTGGTGAGTCACCACGAGCCCGATTGTGATGGCTAACTGCTGTTGTCTTGACAGCTCGCAAGAGCTAGCTGACCGCTCGCCTAAACCCAGCGACAAGTCACCACTGTTTCGCGACATCAACCTCACCATAAGTCCTCTCCAGGACTAGCACGTGACCGCCAGCTTTCATCAGCTATCACGTTGGCTACGTAGCCGCTATGGCATGTTTGCCGAGGCTGCGCCCAGGACCGGAGCATAGGCAGTATGGAGCATCCTCTGGCGATTCTTAGTTGGTCAAAAAGATCGCTCAATGGAGGATATTTTTGGTTGCTGCTAAGCTGGAGAAGATTCCGTCCGATGCCACAAGCTAGACCACCGAAGCGGACAACCGTTCTGAGCAATTTTTAACAAATGATGAATGAGAGTCCGGCTAACAGTAACTGCTAGGCCGCGACCTTTGAATGTGGCTTGAGAGACTCCTTCAGTAAAATGCAGCGTACATTCCTAAGGCAGTAATTTAAATTTTCTGCCTTGGACATGTCGGTAAGGCGACAAACAATCTGCAGTAGATCTTATCACTCTAGGTTTAACATCGCTGCGTGAGTGCTCTAGCGTGAAGATAACAACGTTACACGCTGCCCAGTCAGCCTGTCGGCTCACCGTCGCGACGTGCGTCTCACCCGTTCAAAGCAAACGGGCTTGAGCGCTGACGTCCGAGTTTGCGGAAGAAGATCGCTTGCATGCATTCCAAACAAAACAATGGCGATTTGCAGCTGGCAGGCGGGTGGCGAGGGCAAGGCCTTCGAATTCGACGCGCTCTTGCTAACATTCCGGGTTTGGCTCGATAATTCCCAGTCGTCATGCTGCAATTGAGCATGTTAAGCAGCGCGCTGTAGTCCAATTTAGCGCTTGCGCGCGAAGTGTCACAGGAAAGCCTGAACATCTCCCGCAGTGGTGGAGCCAGATGCCTAGTGTAATGAACGGTATGATGCCGTGCGCTGTGGTGGTCCTCTTCGCCGACATGTACGACTCGACAATACCCTAGACTCATGGTTGAATTCTTTTAACATCACCGTTTTGGCGTGATGTATTCGCACCGCCTCCATTCTTGGTGAGTTGGGAGGGACAGACAGTAAAGCGTTCATCTTCTCTGAATTATATCTAACAAGATCCTACAAGACCGGCGCCTTTTCAATTCATGACGGAGCCATTATGTTTCACAAGTATGCGCTGCTATACCACATCTAGAGACTTCGTGTTACTCATTATTACTTCTGTCCTGTTGACGCTGTCTCCTCGCCCAGCTGCTCTGTGCAAATGACGCGTATCTTGACTACATCTGACGCTACCATTGTGGTGCTTTTACGCCCGCTCTTTGTGCTCAATGTAAATGACGGAGATGAATGGCGCCCTGTCTAGTTTTGTCGGGCTCGCTGTCCCTATCGAGTACATGTACGATACACTGTTGTGTCGCCAGCTGACCCAACCGTTATCATAACTTATTAAACTGGGTGCAATTTTGAAAATTAATGCAGCTACTGTACTGCGCATGCAAACTGAGAAAATGTGCAGAACTGATGTTGCACCGACGGATTGACTATTATGCGAACACGCTTCTACACTAGGCTATGACGGCCAACGGGCGATCGAGCCAGTGCACAGTCATGTGCGCGAGTCACTCAAGCGTGACGGTTTCAAAGGGCGGGCTAGTATGATTTTAGAGTGTCAAGTTGGCTGTGGAGTAGGAATGAAGATGCGGTTCTTTCTGGAATTTATTTTTTCTTAATAGATAACGCCGTCTTATCTGGAGAGCGCACGAAGAGTTCGAGCCCTACTACCGCACCAAGTAAAATGCTCGATGTGGATACCGTGCGTCCAGGTAAGTCAATGACAGCGTTTCGCGACCTGTCTCTGTTTGTAATAATGAATTTCACGGCTTTTCCCCTCGTCGTCACGAGGTGGATGCTATTTTTGCCACCCCGATGCCGTCTAAGTTCCCCGGTACTCCTTCGGTAGATCGTAAGTGAACTTGACACGAGTAGAAGGCGGTAGATAATGTGAAAGAAATGGGGTTTATTATTTTTTTGAAAACGCCTTTCTTCAAATGAGGAAAGATGTCGCAGCTGCTAACGCCTCTGTAGTCTTTTACAATGCCGCAAGGCACTGTTGTAGCAAGTACATGTAATACATTACTCAGTAGCCTGCACACGCGATCTGCGTAAAACTCAGCGTTTGAGAAATATACGTCAACTGCAATAACATATAGTTTATTGTTTGTCGATCTGTCCAGTGCCTATCGTGCAGCAACGACGGCCTGTTTGCAAAACATCGCTCAGACGCTGCCGTCCTCGGGAAAAATCGGGGACCTGTGGGCCCGGTGTGCGCCATCGTCGCGAGTGGTGTGAATGGGCAAACGGCGACAGAAGTGTTCATATTATTGAGTCGATTGCTTGCTGGATCCCGTGTCCACCGAGTAAGTCCTCGTACTGTAACTTCCTGTTTCAAACGATTTGCTGTACTATGGAACGTGCTATTGCTTTTGGTCCATACTAATAAGTCTTCCAAAGTTCACCAGTATTGTGGCTACTTATAGACTACAGTCCCCTTACCGGAACTCAGCCCTTGTAAGTCATGCTGTGTACCAAAACTCACCCATACCGTGTACTGAAAGCTCGAAACTCACCCAGACTATGCACCGGAACTATTCCATACTGTGT